>CALYDF020001286.1:0-204444 GCA_944474145.2 Dicrocoelium dendriticum
GGAACATTGCGAACAAAACTGGATCAGTTCCTATTCTCCTACCGTTCTACACCCACTGAGGCTACCGGGAAATCCCCGGCGGAATTGATGTTCGGCAGAAATCTGAGAACGAGGCTTCATTTGTTGTTCCCGAACCCGCGTGTTGAAGTACAGGAGCGTCAGAAAAAGTTGGTGTCTTCAGAGGAATCAAAGCCGGAAGTTACATTTCAGGACCATCAACCTGTTTACACCAGGTTACCGCATGAACAATGTTGGCAGCCGGCGACTGTGCTCGATTCTTCAGGAAGTCAAAACGATTTGCAGCTTCCGGACGGCCGAGTTGTTCTCCGGCACTCAGATCATGTACGCCCCAGGAGCACTGACACACCTGTCGTGAGTCAGTCACAATCGGAGATCGCAGAGCAAGCTGCAGAGCACGCCGAACACGGAACAACAGGGGAAACTCAATTACGCCGATCGACCCGGATTCGCAAACCGATCGAATGTTTTCAGACATGACTGTTACGTCAGCCAAAACAGGGAGGACTGTTACGTGTTCAACCAATGATCGCTCACTATGACCGTGAACCTGATTGGCCCTACACACACACGTAGATAAGCACGCACACACGCACTCAAGGACACACCCTAACGTTCCGTGTTCACATGTAAACCGTTAAGTGTTCAGTACACTGTGCGCCAGACTGACGCGTCTTCTTGCTTATTCGCTACGAGTTGAAATACGTACTTGTGGTTAGAGTCCAGTTTTGATAAAAAAGATCCTGTTACTGCCGCGGCTGCCAAGCCTGAATAGCATATTCTACTTTCGATCGCACGTAGGTGTTAAACATTTGTAGAAAGATTGTGGATTCAAACCGACGGAAGGCTCTGCGAAACAGGCCGTGGTGTTGATTGCCGGTCCTTTTAGCCTTCTCTGCTTGTTTAGAACACTCGAAATCTTTTTGTACGAATGCACTTACGTCACGCTCCTGAGAAACCTTCTCCAAGCCGTGATCTCCAAGCTTGTAAGCGCTCACCGGATGGTGACACAGAAGTATCACCTTGCTCTTAGCCATGTTCAATTAAAGCAGGTTCCTCTTTGAGCATTTATAAATGCAATCTAGGTCATGTTGGTGTAGATTGTGATTTTCATTGTTACTAATCGCTCACTATATCTTGACGTCACCGGCGAAAATTAAACATTTTGCGGAGAAAACTCATTGCGGGTCATTGATAAACAGCAGGAATAAACGCGGTCCTACACTGAGACTTTTGGAACACCACATTCTACTAAAATCGGGTTAGAGAATGATCTACTAACGCCTACTGGAAGCTTCCGTTGGTGAAGGAAGTTGGCAATCCAACCAAGTAACGGATCCGTAGCTCTGTAGCCAGTGAAGTAGGATGTGGTGATCCAGGCGCTCGAAAGCTTTGGAGAAGTCCAGATGGAAAAGGTCAACTCCGACCCCATCATCAGCCACTTCCGTCCAACTACCTAGTGCAATCAGTAGGTTGGCGGTGCATGACCGGTGTTGACCGAAATCATGCTGCTCCGGTGGTAAGATGTTGCATTTTCCAGGTAGTCCATTAGTGCCTCAGCGTTGACCGCTTGCATGATATTCGCGAGCACAGTGAGGAGAGTCCCTGGGAGATAGTTTGCGGGAGCTGAACTGCTACCGCCTTTAAAAATTGGGGTAATAATGCCATGCTTTCACATAGTGGGGACTTGTTTTTCAGCAAAACCCCTATGGACGTACTGGTTGGTCGCAGCATGCAGTGCTTTCGGGCGGATGTTGTTTTCCCCCGCAGAGCAATGATCGCGCAATGAGACCAACTTCCGTAAGGGCAGTAAGGGGTCGAGAAATAAATTCATTCACAGTTTCACTCGGTTGTTGCCTCATGCTGATATATTTGTACCGGGCTGTGAACACTTGTGGTGTTCCTCCCCACAGTCGGTCAAAGGATTAGAGCACCGTTTGTAAATCATGTTTCATGTCCAGCTGCAAACTGTCAAAATGTTGCTGCCCTTCGTTACCGAGGTGGTGACGCAGTAATTTAATTTTTGAAGCTTCGCCAATTTCAATGTCATTGTCAAAAAGCACAAGTAAATCCACGTAATTATTGAAAGTAAACTTCCACTGCGCCCATTGCTGCGTCGTAGGCCTTTCCGCAGAAGAATTCCAAAAAGTCTGAGGTGAAGTAATTGAATTTGTCATAAGTGATCCAAATAATCTCCATCGTTAATTTGCTACACCAAGATGAATCAGAACAGTGCCGGAGCAATGAAAGTAAATCTTAAGCAACGGTGCATACAGGAAACGTACAGAAGCAAACAGCAAGCAAGCAAGTAACGTGCATGATGAGTCCATTGTCCGATCAGACTTGCAGGGGCTTGGCCAATTAGCGCAATGAGAGGAAGGATGGCACACACACATGTTTCGATGGACACACACACGTGTACATTTGCAGTCAGTTAGTTATTTTACAACCCTTCAGAAACGTTTAGTTGCAATTGGATTATTCTTCTTACCTGACAACGAAGCTCCCTTCGTGGCATATGTCGGGTTATTTAGTAACAATAAATTGGTGAAAACTATGCTGTTTATCAGAGGAATTATATCTTATACAAAGATCCAGTCAATAGTTTAGGTGGTCAGTAGCTATTTGAATTAAAACTCCATTCTAATACATAACATGCTTGTATGTGCAATGGATAGTGCTGCCGCAATGGTTCGAAGATAAAAGGGGCTTATTGCCCATCTAAAAGATCTTTCCTCTTCCGTGCATACAATTCACGGTGTGATTCATCTAGGACACCGAGTGGCTAAGAAGTTGGGAGTACGCTTAAACGATTCACAATCAACTGTTATAATAATAGTCAACAACCTCAGATAGCACCCGCTTCAAGCTCGCATTTTCTATCAGTTGGATAAGGAGAACAGTGAAGATTTCCACATTCTACTGGGGAAAACAGAAGTTAGATGACTCTCCTAGGGCAGCTGTTTCGCCGTGTTGTTGGATTTTACTTCCAGCAAAATACTCATCGATCTTCAAACTGTAACCCTATCAAGATCCAACTTCAAGCAATATAAAAGAAATTTTTGATAAAGGCTGTTTCCACTAATAGATATCCCATATTAGGAAATGCTTGAAATATATTTCTTTGTCTTCCCATCTGCCTACTTAGTTAAATGTGGATTCTGCAGAATGATTTCTCTAACAAAATCGCAAACAGATTGGACATTAAATAAAGAGGAAATAATCGACTATGCTGTAAAGTCTGTAGGCGGGCATAAGCTAGCTGGCTCAAGGACATCAGGCACAAGACTCGCATTATTATCTCGATAACCATATTGTTACTAAGTTGCCACATATCCTAAGTACTGTCATGGCTTACTGTTGACGACCAATCACATTTGCATGCAATTTTTATATATTATTTTCAACTTTTGCGTAACTGCAAATAATTGGCTGGAGGTTGGTGCGTGATGCAGGTTTTCTTGATCTGACAGTTATAAAAACGCGCTTTATAATGGAATGAGCATCCATACGAATATTAAAAATTTAGAGATACAAAAAGTATACTAAGATAATCGTTGGAAAGTACAGGTCTACGTGTTTTAGGCGTTGTTGATTGCTGAAATTGTATTGGGGAGACATCAGAGTCGAAAAGCTCAAAGGGTGCCAGAGTGAATGAAGGTTGTGAATGCCTGCCTAGAGCAAAGAATTCCTCCATAAATATATCTTTTGCTTTGGGGACGAACTGCTGCGTTGGATAGGCGATTCCCTGCGCGAGCACCTGTTGGAGGTGAGGATACGAGAATCCTTCTTTGATCCAATTGAGATGCACTGCTGTGTGTCACAAGGCTCGGTTCTAGGGCACCGTCTATTAACCATCTTGCTAGGGCAATTACTTCCGATATCTATTCTTTACGGATGATTTCAAGTTATGGCGAGCAAGCAGAGAACCAAACGACCAGGTAAAGTTCCCACGTGGCCTCAGCAGGATTTCAAACTGTTCAGTTCTGAATACACTACTGTTCAGTGTGGAAAAATGTCCCGCTGTTCATTTGTGCCATGGACATGACTACGTGGATATGCTTGGATCACATGTATTGCAGACGAATTTCCACAAACGCGATCATGGTGTGCTTAGTCAAATGATCATCAACTGTTCGAAGCGATCTGAGGCAGCGGTGATAAGTCCAACTAGCACGTCAGCTTGCTGCGGAGAGCAATCAGAAGTTTCGACCCATCCATCTTCCCCTTGATGCACAAATTATACGTGCGCCATCTCGTTGAATACGCCATCGTAGCTTGGCAACCTTGGTGGAAGCGCGACTTAGAAGTGCTAGAGAAAAGGTAACGCAGGGCCAAAAATAACGTCAAGGGCCTACGAAATTAGTCCTGCCATCGAGGTTTGAAGTCACTGGGAGATTTACGTGGTTGCTACCGGATGATGTGCAGTGTTCTCCTATTAGTCTACCAAATATTGTTTGACCCGGATCTCGTATGCCGTCAATTGCGGATACTCAGTCATAACACCAATCTCAGTAGGTACCACACTGAAATTGTGTGCACAATATAACTGCGTGGAATGTCGACGGAATTATTTTTCTCTTCGGGTTTGCGAACCAGTAGAACTCTTTCACAAACTTAGTTGTTTCCTCACACACTTAGGATTTGTTTATATAAACGGTTAAATCTTGCCATTAGCCCCCAACACTTCGTTGCCTAAACTGGGCTACTTTAGAATAAATACATTATCCCTTCAAGCCGATTAATCTTTCACATAGACCTGAGAAGACGGTAGAGAAATGAGTAATTTGTTTTTAATTTTCTCACGGCGTACATGAATTTTAACTGCCTCCATGTTGCCTTGTCGTTCGCAAGCAATGCCCACTTTACTATTATTCATCGACGTTTCCGTTATATAAATGTTAAAACAGAAAACTCACATCACCTTTTGTGTTGTAGTTTTATCCCTACCATCATGCGGGACTTGTCAAGTAGGTCTTTAATTTTCGCCATAAAATATTGTTCATCGTTCATTGAAGTCAGGATTGAGAGCTCACAACCGCCCAGAAATTTTGTCGTCCGGATTTTTGCGAGCGCCTAACTGGCTCCTATCTGGCGGTCATTGCCGCAAAGCAATACCAATCTCACGTTATCGGACATCAAGAGAATCCGGAACAAAAAGGCTACCGCTTCTCACTAATTTTTCCCATACTGGCATTGCTTCATAATTACCCTGGCCACACCAACTTGGGGTTTCACCTCAGAGGCGTGGCTTATGGTTGTGGAGCCATTGGACCCTGGCGGCATATGCTAAGGGGCGACATTTTTAGTGAAACTGGTTGTTCATAGAAAGTGTGAAAACAGCAAAAGTACTTACATAGCTGGAGTGGTAAAATGGGAGGGAATTTGAAATTTTTGACGTGAAGTTTTATATACGTGGGAACCAGAAAGCGATGCTGACAGGATGGATGCAGCGGGGAATGTTTGTAAAGCTAATGCAAATGCGCGTAAAATTGAAGAAATGGAAATGCAACCGCACTTCGGTATGATAACACGCAAATCAACCGGATGGATATGGATATCTGACATTGGCCTGTCAACATTGGCCATGCAATTCCCACTATGCTTTTTCTACTCGGATCTACTGTCTTGTGGCACTTCGATCATGAATTCAACAATTAGTGCTACTTGGAAATTATGTACAAATGCTGAGGCTAGGAATTTGACAACGAATTGACTTTATCGGAATTTGCGAACTGCTGAGCAAAGATCCCGCTCACTGTTAATGTCCCCTTCGAAAGAAACTGTTTTCTTTCATTTACAAGATGATTTTACGGTGGTAGTCTAGTTTTTCTTCTGGTGATGATTTTATAAACTGTTAGAAAATAAATCCAAATGCATGTGAACACGAATCCGACAAATCGCGTTCCTATAGAGTGCTAAATCTTCCATGTGTGCCAAAATGTACAGACCTTCGTTATGTTACTCGCAAATAGCTGGATGTTATTTGTAATTCTGTTAAGGTATTTATCTCAGTAGTTTAAAGCTGCATAGGACAACCTAGTCCGGAAAAGCACCAGAAGCTTTTCGCCTTAATATGGATTGTCGGTTGTGTACATTCCCTCTGTACCCTATCGGGGATTGAAATCATGACCGTTAGAGGCAAATGCCAACTAGCCAGCAGCTTAAGTAACTGATCCATGGGGGACGTTGGCTGGGATACATTATTTGCTAGCCATCTGGGATATGGCAATGCTTGTCTTCCACTGGCACTGACAGTGACAAGCCTGCAAATTGATGAAGTCCTCTCGCTAGACGCTATACGCGTAGCATTTAAAATTAGGAGAAGCTATTTTGTTTATATTCCGCGCGATTAGTAGGATTTTAGTTGTAATTTGTCTAAGCCCTTCATCCCAGTATTCCACAAGCTTCATAGCACAGCCCAGTCCAGAAAAACATCGAACGCGTTCAAATGTTGATGCCCAAGCTTTAAGGCTGTCATTTAATTTCACGTTTAAATTTTAAAGAAAACACTATTGGTTCGTATAGGGCACTCCTACTCATGCCTTCGAAAATGGCTGTAAGCCTGATCTCTAAACCAAAACCATACAGGTTTTAGTCCAATTATGTACATAAGGTTTAATGCGTTTCTATCCAGTTTTTGGTACCTCATACTTAAGTTTGGACAAACGCACGTGGATCTGTTGTATTCGAACTGTCATTGGACAGGGATGACCCAATACATACGCAAATTGCTACCGAATGAATTCGACGTGGATATACCACTTTTGTACGGCCAACTTAGTGCAGGGAAGCGGCCCGCGGCCAAGCCGAAAACAACAGTTCCAGGACATGAATAAGGTGAGTTTCTGACGAACTAATGTTGATTTCAGGTGTTGCGAATCAAAGACAAAATTGCTCGGTTCGAATTCCGTGGACTGATCAATAGGGCGGATGCCCAGATGCAGGAGAAGTCACTATTGCACGCGGAATAGAAACACTATGCGAACGCATCCATTCAAAGTAATATTACAGGCTAATAATGCGACATATTTTGCACGACTGCCTGCGTGATGAGTATGCTTGCATTTCGGAAGTAGAAGTTGATTGAGCTCTCCGGTGTGGATGGGCAGGATGTGAATGTTAACAATATATCTAACTGCCTAATCCCATCCACTTTGAATGCTGACTCCAAGAGAGTGTTGGTTGTTGCTGGAGGGGATGGGGTGCACCGTCCTCGTGGTGTTGCTAGACTCAACGTGTGGTTCCATGCTGTGTGGAACGGGATACGGCCCCAGCATCGCCTTGTGCACGAATATTTACTGATAGGCGAGAATCGCAATTTATTCTGAAAGCTTCTAGGAACGATAAAATTATTGGACCTACTGAATTATTGATCTTCATGCGGAGATGTCACGCCGAAGAATTTGCTGGGATCTTTCGTACTCGAATCATTGCCCTTGCAAGCTGTGAGAGTGTCGTCTCGAAACACAAGTTTAGAATGATGTACATTCATTCAGCAATGCACCAAACAACTCCCACGAATTGTCATTGCTTCCAAAGGAGTGAGAACGTGCGACGGTACTGAATTTTGAAAGATATATCAGTAGTTATGCCTCAAGGTGTGCCCGAAAATTGTGTCTGTTAATTCTGCTCACGGTTTTTGCATATGTACGAAGGCCTGCATTTAAGGCGATGCACTAAAGTTAAATCTTTGTTGTTATGTGTAACGAAATATTAAACGGCCGCTCAAAATTGTAAGGGTTTACGGATTTTCAGACTGCTGGGGAGGGATAATGTAGTTTCTACTTCACTGATCCTTTTGCAACTCGTCTATTTCGATTCCAATTGAAATCTCTCTCAGTTTACTTATTGGTGTTCACCGATGTACTGGCGTTACGATAATTATGGAATTCTTTGGAAGCATTCCCAGGAAACAGCTAACTTATATGTACTCGCCAAAACCTCATTGCTAGTCTTTCCAATTTTAGATGCAGGATGAGAACTTGTGAATTCTTTAGTGTGCATCACATTGCATCCCGATCTGGGTACATATTCCCAACCTACTGGGCCAATATATCAAAATGTATAATTCCGAGAGAGCTGTAGCTGGAGGCCAGTTCGAGTTTTCCATTTTTCTATTAGATCATAGTCCTATTAGTCCTCCTCTAGAGTCTATGAGACATGCTTATTTGGTATAAGAAATATATTGCTTCAGTTATATTCTGAAGCGATTCAATCTTTCAGTGGCGATCCGTCGCGGATTTTGAATTCAACGCGAACTCTGAGGTACATGGTTGACCTCTGTCTGACCATTCAAAGCCACTTCCAAGCATATTGCTATAAGGGGTTTGTGTTGATATAATGTTTTCCATCTTATGAATGTTGTCAGGTTCCCTACAAAAGTTTGACCAGCGTGACTCTCCAGTCTCTCATGATTAATCTAAGCTATTTTGAAAAAAAGCATCTACTGTATCCACTTCATGGTCTAGACGCAGCATATCATAGCTAAGCAGACATTCTAATACCCTAGGTCTTG
Source organism: Dicrocoelium dendriticum (assembly GCA_944474145.2). NCBI lineage: Eukaryota > Metazoa > Platyhelminthes > Trematoda > Plagiorchiida > Dicrocoeliidae > Dicrocoelium > Dicrocoelium dendriticum. The sequence goes on from CALYDF020001286.1 coordinate 8,537, forward strand.
TTATTATCAAGGAGATCAATTCCGCTGATGTACTCTGTAACCATCAACCGCTGCGATGTGACTGCAACACGGCGCGTTGCCGCGGGCGAATTGTGAATTTTGTGCAATCAAATGCAGTGTTGATATCTGTAGCGGGGTATCAAAATCTACGTGCGATTCTCCAGATCCACCTTCACTGTACTTGCGGGCTTGGACTTTTGACTATACTGCATGTTCTAGGTGCATGCACATACACCCATAGCCCCTCGCACACACGGATCCCAACTTTGCGCCCACGGAGTGAGTTTGAAGATGCATTGAGCACTCTCGCTCCGTTCGTCCAAATTCGTAAGCGCGCATCCACTAATCTTTTGGAACATGCAACTATTTATTGCATTGCTCGAGCCCGTTGTATACATTCTCTACTGAGGAACTAGGATCTTTTCTACCCCTGATATACCAGGTATAAGCCAAAGAGTATACAACACCGTTCATTTGCAGTCGAACGACCGGTGCTGTAGATTGTTAGAGCGTTACTCCGATGCACATCCGTGTCGATCCATGAACGAATAATTAAGGTTGATTTGCTTAAATTGGTAGGTCTTTTTGATTTACGCAATACCGGTGTCGTTTGGCTTAAGCGAAGGTTAAACTTGAGCTAAGCATAGTCCCTACTCACGCACATGTTCGGGTAACACATTGAGTCTTTGAAATCTGACAGCGGTGCGCACGTTTAGAAGGATCATCTGACCATGTGAGACCCAACCAGCTCAAAAGAGGTGACAAGACGAAGCAAACCAACGAGAATTTTCTTACGACTTCCAAAGCCCAAACAACCGTTAGTACAATGGTTTATTTTTCGGGTGAACGGAATCACCACTTGGGTTGCGTGGTTTACGAAAGAACGTGGTTCATCTTAGCCCATTTGCACAACGACTCAGACAGCCAGGATGCTGATGTACGGAAGGTTGCAGAGCAGCGCAACTGCGCGGTTAACTGCACGCGATTACCACACGCACTGGTGGCTGAGTTGAAGGTCAGGTATTATTGTAACTTGAGAAGAGATCTCCAGACTTCATCGGAGATGAATGTGATGTCCGACGCAATGTGCAACTGTAATCAGACGAATTGACCGTTGACCAAAAAGTCGACGAATTTTTCACGATCCGACCATCAGACTCGGGGCGCTACCAACCAGACCAGGTTGGGCTTTGCAGCCGGGACGTGACCCATTCTTCGGATCGCGGGTAAAAGCCAGTCCCGTTTTACCCCTTGGGAGTTGTAGGATGGCAGCAATCATCCTGGTGCCCCAGCCTTCCACAGCGTTGGAATCGGTGCTGGCGGAAATTGCATTACCAGTGAAAATGCCAGTTCCCTACAGTAGTGGTACGAGTAGGGGGTTATTCGCTCTGTTGAATTGAGTGGGACGCACGGACCATTGCGCCCTAGGTGCTGTGACTGCTTGGACCAGAACATGTGCGGCATCAGTCTGATCATATCACAGTCTTTCTTCCAATGTATCAGCGTTTGACATTCCACGACCATGTTCTGGAGTGTGACATTGGTATCCTGCTGTATCTTGGCTATGCGGCGCTTCCGGAAATCGGCATCGTGTGCAGACTGAAGACCAGAAAAGAAGAGTAAACATATGAATTGGTCTTCATGATCGAAGCAAGTGGAGAACTTTCGCCTTCACGGAAGACAATGCCTGCGTAGGTGAGGAAATCGTCGGCATGACGCTCGGCCATCTACAGGCATTGAACAGGGCGGATTGCTAGCCAAAATGCTGTGATAAGATTTTGCCGATCTCGTTGAAACTAACGTCTCCTGTGTTCTTCTGCAAGCGGAAATTGGTATCGTATTGTTGTTCTAGCGTATCCTGCTTGCGCAGAAGCAGCCGGACCTGCCACGCATCACGCTGGCAAGCCAAGTCAACGAGATAATATTGCTCGTACCGCTTATACCAAGCTTCAAACGTTACTGCAGCTTTGGCGTCGCGAAAGAATTCACCGGGCCGCTAACGACATGGTCCGCTGCTTGAGAATGGTCAACCGAACTTGCGTGAACGGAAGAACTAGAGCGTTTGTCAGTTAGCATGGACATCAATTTGAGTTGCTGCTGCAGCACATTTTTCAAGTCGGCGTACTCAAGGACATCCTTCGAAAACTCCACCGTCGCTTCTGTAATAAACTGCGCAGAGCTGGTCGCCTTGGCTCAACCTTACCTGAGCACCGTCGTTATTCTCACAAGTATTCGGATAAAGCACTGAGTCCTTGAAACCAGACAACGATGCATACGGTTAGAACAACACGCACGATCATGTGACCACGCGAGACCAAACTAGTCGAAGGGAGCTCTGAGCATTTCCTTTCGACGCACAAAGGCGGGATCAGAGTGAGCACAATGGTTCCTTTTGTGGGTGAAGTGAACCACCACGTGAGTTGCGTGGTTTACGAAGAACATGTTTCACCGACTCGGACTAGCTGGATCCTTCTGCACTGTGGGTAGAAATTGAACTCTACATGCCGATGCCCACGCATTGGAGCTTGCGGCGCATTTTACGGGGTTGCTTAACGTTCCCGCATCCATAAGTTAATGTCGATCCGCTGTGTTTCGGAGCATTCATTACAGGTACTGTAGGTTGCTCGACTCTCGCATTTTTCACGTTACGATACCCATTCGCAGTGATCATCGAGTTGACAGGAGGACACTTGATGAAGTCGAAAATTAGGACCCACTGCTTTTAGCCAACTTCTCAAGTTAACTCACGTCTATTCAGATTACGAGTTATCCAGGCGTATGTGTGCATTATAAATATTTTCACACCAACACTGCGGAACACAATACAAAAAGCATCTATGAGAAATATCAATGAATAGCAGCGAACGAAAATATGCATCTTCATTCAAACCTACGGTCAGGAAAGCACTGCTTCATTCCTGTTGGGTCGATTGTGAGTGTGGTTGAAATGGCATTTTAGAGTTTCGGTCCGACTAAGTACGAGAATGCAAAACATTAAATTTTTAACTGTGAATGAAGTAGCTATGGTGTAATGGGTCTAAGGGTCATTTAAAGTTTTGGATGAATGGTAGACGCATGCATCGAAATGTTTGTTATGCATGAAATCTATGCTCGTGGGTTTCTCTAAACTGAATCAGTGGTAAATAAAGTTTCGCGAACGGAGAAGAATGATATAATATTTTGCAAGCAACCCTGGGATAATAACCGGGGTGCATTATAACCAGCGTGAAGAATGCATGCAGTTAAGAAACTTAGAATTAACTTACGGGAAACGAAAAGCGTTTTAAGCCTAAGGGTGGATAAGGCGAGCTTCCTAACTTTTTGTAATATTTCATGAACATGTGTATACCAAGTCAAATTGTAAGCTAGGAAAACTCCGAGATAGTTTACCGAAAGCTGAGGCTCAGTAAACGACTAATCCGACTTGTCGGGTCCAGTAAGTAGCGCATCCCTAAGGATTCCAACCAACGGCATCTAGTGTCTTGCTCCGATAGCCAACATTCTCTACTGCTAAGTCATGTGGCGTAGCAGCGGATCGTCATGATTTGCAAAGCGGTTGGGATTTAGCACGACTCATTCTCTACTGCCACGTACATTACGCAATTAGTGGAGCACACGTTTAGCGCAGAAATGTACGACTTTCACCAGTAGCAACCATGTGCGACACAACAGTTATGAAAGAATGTCTTGGTTCGTGAGCCTAGCAGCCTTCCTCTGCACAGTTCGCAACTGGCATGGCAGTGGTGGATGAGCCGGGCTACCTCCTAGTCAACTGTCAGTAACGCAGGTCTGCGGCAGTCACCCATAGCGAAGTGGCGCTTGCTGCTGGCCTCCGGAAGTCATTGAAGCGGAAACCGTCAGGGGTGCGCTGGAAGGCGCACCACAGACAGGCCCCAGAATTCGAAACGCCGGTGTCTGGTGCTTTACTAGACTAGTCTAAGTCTGCTGCCTGTGGGTGACCGGGATGAATTAAGCTGAATCTAAAATATCCTGTTACACCTGAGGTGTCGGCCTAATGGTGCAAGTCGCTTGTGGTCTTGTGTTCCGATCAGAATGAATCTGGTGGATGCGTGCTACTGAAGATACATAGTAGGACGGCAGAGATGCATTGTGCTTTATAGGGTGCATAGAGACCTATCCACTCGGATTTGGTTGTGGGTAATGTTCAGTTAATTTGCTGAAAGGTATCTGACTAATAAATATACGCGTATATATTTGCTGCTGGGGCATTTGCGACTATCGTTATTTAATCACAAGTGCCTCTAATTATTACATGTTCTCTACCCTTTTTATTTCATTACCGACAACGTGTCCAAGTGTTGTGAATCAATGATAATAGCCTGTTTCTAAATTTCATTAAGAATGGTGCAGGGTATCTCACACCTGTTTTTAACCCGATATGACAGAGCAAATGACGATTCTTTGAAATTTTTATCACATAGGGGATACAAGCAATTGTCGAAAGCGAAATGCGATGCAGCGAACACATTTAGGATCCCTGATTCTTATGAAAACTAGACTAACTCTTTACTAGATTGGCACCTGGACACATTTAGAATAATGGTACTAGTGTCTAGTAGTCTGTGAAAGTAATTTATTTACCGTGAAATAATACAGCACCCTTTCACTAAGGAGACCGTGCATCAGTCTGGAGATTCGCCCGGTTAATTTGTTTAAAATTCAGACTGCAACTGTTATTATATTGTACACTTCTGTGCGAAATTCTGAAATGCCTGTTGAATTCTACTGCTTTGTCTGAGCATCGCGTTTACTTGTCACTCGTTTCGGTCACAACGCTCAATCGATCTGGGTGCTGTTTTCCTTTCGGTTCCATTTGCGAACTGTGTCAACTATGTTGTGTTATAGCTTCGTCAACAAAACTTTCTTTGAAAATAAATCTTCCCTTCAATTTTACCTGTTTCTTGGAATCGCCATTCTGAGTGCCGCTAAACACTTAAGCTCTTCTAAACTATGTTGTTGTTGCCCTGGCAAGCTCCTCAGCTTGGATCGTTGGTTGCGCTGAATAAAATCGCAAGTTATCCTCATGTTCCAAAGCTAGGGCAGTCCCAGTCTGAACACAGACAGATCTGTCCATTCAAGCAGAGACAATAACTATCACTTCATTCTGTTAGATTGTTCTACCAGAAGCTCGGAATGTCGAAACTATATGCTTGCTAGTCACGTAAAGAGACATCAAAGTTACATATATGGAAGAAGCTACACAGTACTGTACGATGACAACTGCCAAATTGAGCTTCTTACTCTGAGTCACCAATTTAGGTGACTTTCAGCTATGCATCTTACCCGTTGTAGTAAGCAATGCAACAGCGAGGTAGGAAGAGGAAAATGGTTCAACACAGTGGACTGTATTCGAGGAAGCTTCAATGAAACAGGCATGAATGAAGAGAACAGGTGCAATGCTTTGCGCAGTAACTCATGGAGCTATCAATGCGATGATACATAGACAGAGGGTGGCACAGTAGTGTCGAACGAAGAGTATAGATTATTAGGTAACGATATAGTTTACAAACGCTACAAATTGCCTTTTGGAACTGTACAGAGCTTCCCTGAGAGGGGCAAGAAACAGGAAACCTATATTTGCGGAGGGTGTGGGTCGAGGTTGATACCATGATATCCTGTTGATTGTCGTTGATTGGAAGTGCTGATGTAGAAGGGGCTATCCGTGATCAGCGTCTGACTTACCTTTTGTAGCCTGTCAGTTAACCACTCGCAGGACGAGTACATCGCGGGAGCAATAGAAGTGAGTTTGCTTGAATGCAGAAGGAACGGGCAGAACTAAGGCCGATACGACCTCAACCTCCGCTGACGCTAAACCCTGTGCTTTGGAGTGGACACTTTCCTCACCGCATTTTGCCAAGAAATGAACAACCTTACAGAACGTATAGGTTTTGCGTTTGAATCTTAGTTGGTTGCTGCGATCCCTATTGTGCTACATGTGGATGCCAGTCGAATGAACGCGTGGGTCCAAGCATGCTTAAACTGGGAAGACATGGAAAACGCAACATATTTACAGCGAAGCGTACAACCGACGGCCATGATGCGTCAAAACTCGGTGTGCCAATCCCGGGACAAACAAATCAATCGAGCAACCTGCGCAATCTTAAGAAGATAACTCTCTGGCTATACCCTGGTCTTTCATTTATGTTAGCTCCTTACGGATATATTGTCACAGGAGTAAAGCTGGGCTGGGTGTTTCCTCGTAAGACTGTGGAGGTCTTAAAATGTCACTGTGATCGCTTGCGTCCTGCAGTAACCACTGTATTCAGGTGCGTTTAATTACTTGCAATGATCCATGTTCGTCGGCTGATCGCGTAGCATTCACGTGACTGGCTGGATTCCACACTATCCCACTGTGTCCGACACATGGTCCATTATGCCAAATCGTGTAACATTATGCAATGATAGATTACCATAATCGGACTGCTGCGGTGTCACCCCCAACCGCTTCCACCCCGCACGGCAATGAGAACGCAAGTACCAACCAGATGGCACATTGAAATGGTTTGGAACGCAGCGATATAAGTAAGATAAAGCCAAGCTATTAAACACAACGTAGCCAACAACAATCTCGATGATGAGCACTGTCGATTCCCACAACTCAAAACGGTGCACTTCTGAGTTGAACTTCGCTGTTGTACGCATATATGTTAGTATTCAACCTATCATTGAATGCCATCTCCTAAGGATCGATTGGTCCGTGATTTGCTGTCTGCGTGTCCTTAACAACTGTATGTGATTGTTTCCAAACACATGCAATTGCCTCTGAGTAGGTGGGACTGCTAGTGATTGCCAGAAGTTTAACTATCATGGGTAATTAGCATGCGTTAGCAAAGTTTACCTTCGGTACTTTTGTTGCACCTGAATTCTAATATATATGGTACTGCATACGATCTTTGAGTTCCCAATATTTTTGCTTAGTCGTTATCTTTCCGTGTTATTTAGTTACACTGAAGATATTACAACAACATCTACGTCTAACAGTATACTACACAGCAATCTATCAACATCCTTTTAGAGGATGAAACACTAAACAACGTCTGATTTCCCCACTGCATTCGCAAGTTTCATTTACGCTTAACAGATCACAAATTAGGCAGACATGCGCTCTTTAATGACCGCATAGCTATTTAAGTTTGCGTGGAAGGTGCAGTTCGGTTCTAATCAAATTTACTATTCTTTTTTGTGGCAATTGGGAGCCAATTAGCTATAAATAATGTCACCGATTAATGGCCCTAAACTTACCTTATACCGTAAAGCATAATAATCTGGCTAAGCGTACCGGACCGGTATAATTATTATGCACTACGAATTTCTTTTTGTCATGAAGCATTGGAGACAACTGGTCAAAAAAACGAATGGACAGGTCAAGACAAGCTAATAATTTGCTACGGTTAAACAACGAATTGATAACCTCGAAGCCGGACAAGCGCTTCGGAATAGTGCTAATGGATAGGGTGGATTATATCCATAAAATGCAGCACATCCTCATTGACGAGAGTAAGATTCAGTGGCTGATGGCAGGAAAAGGCAACACCGGAGGAGTTAGAGAAACAGCTAACCGGCTGCCTCAGGCGAATGATGCAAGCCAAACTCATCACTAAGAACGAATTCGAAAAGCTGATTCCTTCAAGTGGACACCTACCGAAGTATATGGCCTGCCTAAAGTTCACAAGGAAGGCGCCCCAATGCTCCCAATCTTGGGCATGGCGGGTTCTCCCCAACATTTGTTAGCCCAATGGATGGTGGCGAAGCTGCAGCCGTTACGGCATTTGGTTCGCACTTACTACGTGAGAGACACTTTCGAATTCATTGATAGGATATCTGAAATCAACCTTGTTAACAAAAGGATGATATCATTCGATGCCCAGTCGCTCTTCAGAAACATTCCATTGCTCGAAACCGTGGATTACGTGTGCGAGCTTGCTCGGCCATTGCCCTTTATGAAACTTTTCCGGGAGAATTTGCTAAAGCAGGTGCTACTTCGTTGCACGTTAAATGTTCATTTCACCTTCAACGGTGAAATATACCGTCAGATTGACCGAGTGGCCATGGGATCTCCTTTGGAGCCGCTGCTGGCTGATATTTTCGTGGCGAAATTGGAACATGGCCCACTTGGAACGCGCATCCGTAAAACCGAAATGTACGTACGTTATGTTGACGACACCGTACTTTGCAAATCTGAAAAGCATGTGCAACAGTTGCTGAAAGCTTTTAATGACGCACACTTCACTTATGAAAACGAACTCGGTAACCGGTTAGCTTTCTTGGATGTAGAGGTTATCCGTAACTCGGACGGATCATGCACCAGAAAGGTACACAGAAAGCACACATGGACTGGGCAATACATTAACTTCCACAGCGCAGTACCACTACAGCAAAAGCGGAGTATAATCAGATCTCTCGCCTTCAGGGCAAGCAGTATTTGTACCACGGATACCGTCAACGAAGAACTACAGAGAATCAGCGACGCCCTCAGGGAAAATGGATATCCTAATAAATTTATCATGAAGCATTTGAAGGAACGCAATCGAACGTCACCTGGGAGCATTGTTCCTAAGAAAGAGCTTTTCGTATACATACTCTTTAAGGGTGATTCTCTAGCTGATATGTTATCCCGACGCCTGAATTATGCTGTTGAGAAAACTTATTTCGCGGCCTGCCTGAGAATCGTTTTACACAACAAGCCCTTGAAGGATAGACTGTCGTCGTTGACCCGTTCAATGCTCGTTTATCAGTACGCGTGCTCCTGTGGTTCATGATACGTGGGTCGAACGACGAGGCGCCTATCACAGAGAATTCGTGAACACATCCCGGCATGGTTTTACAAAGGCGAAATGAGGTCTTCAGACAGTTCAATCATGTCGCACCTCCTTGAATGGGGCCATACAGCTTCAAAGAATGACTTCAAAGTCATCTATTCACTATCTGAGCGCCTCCAAGGATTTCGCAAACAGCTCTTAACTATCGCAGAGGCTATCTTCGTTAGCCGTCTGAAGCCGGAATTATGTGTACAAAAACGATTCATACGGCCGATACTAATATCTTGGTCAATGGACACTGTTACTTAGTTATTTGGTTGTTACCTCCCCTACTTAATTACTTTGGACCACTAAGCTTTGCGTATGCATGTTTATTTAGATTATTTGGTTTACCATCTTCATCTCTGTCTCAAGTTCTTGATTTTGATCATCCAAACAGTCCAGAAATCAATCCCAGCCCGAGTTGACGCTTTCCCCACATTCAGTGTTTTGTAAACGTTTGGGTCCGATGAGAATTTACCGAAAAGAATTCTTCACCCTGAACTGATGTTGATATTGATTCATATATATGAATTATTTTCGGTGGTGGTATGGTTTCGCCGCCGCTCCAGCAGTCTGTAATTTTATGTCGTTGAGATTATGCTGTGCATTTAGTGGCCCGATGTTCAGACAGGAAGTAAGTACAATCCCTGAGGACATCTGGAGGCAGCCTATTTGGACCACTAGCTTTTCCTGAGTGAAGCAAGTCCGTATCTCGTGTACAGTGACGCTTTTGACGGGGGGCAGTATTTTGCAGTGGATTTTGGCTGAACGAATGATGATTAAGAGATAGGATTGTTGTAGGAGTTGTGGACATCGTGGTTCATTTTCTCCACATCTCTCTAGTATGTTGATGTATGTCGGGTAATCCCGCTTGGTCTTTTTAAAATTCTCCAAGGTTCACAGCAGCTTCTGTTCCCAAGCATAGTCTGAATGTACACGTTGTTGACACGACGCAACTCCTCCTTTATATGGTCAGACAGTGGCTTTACTGAGGTCTCGTCATTTCGTACAGGACTGGCGCAGCCTACCAAACTCAACGGAGTTCACCGGCGCCAGCGCACTATCGGACCAAGAAAACACGGACGCTATGCAAAGACCCGAAATACCCAGTTCAGAGCGATGCTCGCACTATGGAACGTAACGCCAAGGGCCTACTCATTTTCACCGATCACAACGGAGTTGTCCTCATCGAGAAAAGGCCAACGTATTCTGCACTGTTTCTACTGAACACCTTCCAGTCTCACAGTTGTATCTTCCGGACTCTTCTCAAGTCAACAATCTGCCTCCTGAGCCGTGTTAATGCCCTTGACTTAGCCACCTGGCACACTCAGCAACTTGACTTGCCCAGTGTATCAACAGCATGGAACCCATCCCATCTCTGCTAGGAGATAAGGCCACTACATGACAATCCATGTGCCAACAACCAGATGCCTTCATTTATAGTTTATAGAAATACTGTTGTGAGAACAACCATACATAAGTAGGTGTAAAAATCACGGTTGCCTTGATTGAGTCAGTAAAAGCACTCTTGCGATTGGCTGTTCTTCTGTGTGCACGTCTGGGTAAAGCCGTGTAGCATCTATGCGTTCCATCTGCCTTATCAGTTTCGAGTTCACGTCTGCCGGCCAAGTTCATTAGTCGTTCCAATTCGAATCGTCTAGGCTACTCTTCGCGTGGGAAGCAACGAGTAAAGGAGTTCGTCCGTTCGGGCTATGAGAGTATAAACTCAACTAAGACGTTTATGAGACTTTTCCTTTGAAAGCTGCCTCCTTTTGTCTTCGTAACCGCTTCAGGAGGGGGAAGTGACCCTATGCGCAAGGATGAACAGACTTTCGCATGAACAGCATATCTCAAAACCAAAATTCAAGCAACATGCCAACTGATAACAATACATGAATACATTAGTGTCAAAATATTAACTGTGGTCGTTGAATGATACCAATTCTCGCCGTCGCTCAATATTCTTTGTGGAACAATGCGTCCACTTGAACCTTCGGTAGTTCCGATGGTTAGCCATCTTGTGGTCTGTCTTAGTCATATGACACAGCTTAACTGGTGAATAATCACAGCTGCCTGACGACTCCCTAGTAAACACAGAGAACAGTTTTACTTTATTAGCACATACTATATCAAGATTCACAGCTGACCTATTAGAGACATTTAAGATGATTTTACCCCAAAATCTGTTTAGATAAACACTGTGTCAAAACGGTTATACTCACAAGCATTAACACTTAGTGAACTATTGATGTTTGCAATGCTTCGGAATACCTGTAGCTCGGGTTGGTAGTTAACGTTTTGCTTCGTTCTCCGAGCTGAGTAATTTAATGTCAAACGTTTCACCACTTCCCTCAGTGGCATCTTCAGTGTACAGCTCAGTAGAGGAAAATTTCACGGAAAATGAGAGGGAAGTGGTGAAACGTTTGACATTAAATTACTCAACTCGGAGAACGAATCACAACGTCAACTATTGATATGCTCCATCATAGTCGCAGTGAACACACCGTAAAATACCTCTGCTGCAGGTTCCGGAGGTTAGCAAACATGTTTGAGCTGCACTTACTGATAAATCTTGACTTGCACTTCAGAACTAGGCAACTAATACTTTGGGAAGTTAGGCAAAATACTTTCGTATATAAGCACCAGGCGTTGATGGTGTAAATGAGTAATCCACAACCACGGCTACTGTGCGCGCAACAGGGGTGCATCTGAAAAGGTTTCGATCCTTCCACCAATACAGGTGCGTCAACCACCAACCCATGAAGACCGGCCCCTTGTAGCAACGCGATCGAGAACTGCGAATATTCCCAATAGTTAATGTTACTCGCCAGTCCATCCAGTTTCCCCAAAAGCAAACGAAAGATCGACACGTGTAATATAGGTAAGCTGCTACTTTCCAGTTTTCTTCCGAAGAGAAACTTCCAACCTGTGACGAAGGTTGGAAATGCTGGTGATTGGAAAAGCTATAACGCCAATCGAACGTCACAGGTCAGACCGATAAAGAGTGAGTATGTTGCCTGAAGCAGATTGGTCAGCCAATCAGGTAATAGTTGGCCCGTAATCGAGACCATGATGCAACTATCCACTGAACGTGCAAGTGACCAATCAGGCGCCAGCAGACGAAGGAGCGCATACTCGTGCACCCTTGAGCCAAGGCTTGTGGCATTGGACCGAAGGAGGAGCCTCGAGGGCGCAATCCCGCCAATCGTACATCGACTAAGAAAGCCAAAGTGATTTAGACAAAGTGAACGCCACGAGCAAGCATAAACCAATGTAAGGGGAGCCAGCGACACAATGCAAATAACAGGGATGAGCCATTGAGACGGACTGTTGTAAATAGTGTGTAGCCTCTATAAATATTCCAGCGCAATCTTAATAAATGACTTCGTGATCGCGGCCCAGTCTTCTTGCTTCCCATAGGGCTGCACTACATAGCGACAGTGGAGAAGAAGCCGACGATCCGGAACCCGCTCGCTTTTGGTGGACAGCCATCGATCATACTGCGGACAGCTCTGCAGATCACTGAACGCATGTTACCAGCGCATTGGAGAACGTGGAAGGCGAGGTGGAGGGATATCGTCACTGTAACCCAGTTGGATACTCAACCAATGGCGTACCAGTTAGCGAGGTTAAGGCTCTCTGTGGGTGATTAAATCAGGAGGGTGCTCGAAACATTGGAACTCAGTGAGGCAGGTGAGGAACTCAAACTTTCAGAAGTGCGGAAAAATTCGGGGCATTTTGCAAAGGATAAGTAAATGAAACGTATCGGAGATTTTTACTTTTGGTTCGCGCCCGATCCCCAAGAGAATCGTTCGAAACTTACATAACCGAACTGAAACTGTTGGCACGTAACTGGAAGTTCTGCAATTGCATGCGAGACTCCTTGATACATGATCGTATTATCATTGACGTAAAGCACCATGAGCTCATTCGGCGCCTTCTGAGACAAATGAACCTCTCTTTGGAACAATGTGTGGATGCATGCTTGAGTAAAGCATGGACGGAGCAGCGGTTCGAGCGTGTGAGAGCCGCAACAAACATCGATCTGTGCGCGGGATCCCGAACCAGCAATAGTCCGCCCAGACACCCGCATGCCAGAGTCCGAGTTGTCAGTTTTGCGGTCATGTACATCCGAGAAGAAAAGAGAGCTGCTTAGCTTGGGGTCGAAGGTGCACAAAATGTTCCAAGAGGAACCATTTTACTCGCAGTTGCAGATCCGCTAAGGCCAGCCCAATAGTCGAGAAGATCAAGGAAGATTTACAAGCATTTTCGATAGGCAACTTGGAAAATCGTGTAGAACACAAGTGTGTTTTCGCGACGCTTTTGATTCGAGTACGACCGGTGAGCTTCCAACTGCACTCAGGGCTACTGTCAACATCCTACCTGAGAAGCACTGTGTGGGAATGACATGTGACAGGATGCAGAATTGCTTCGGAATGTGGAATGGTTCAAAGCTGGTGTCGAAAGGTACCGCCACGTTGAAGGCCATCAACCCGAAAAATGTCACAGAACACCAGCTCGATTTCCTGTTAGTCTCAGGAGCATTTACGCCCATTCGGGGTATTGATTCTATTCAGGGTCTCAGTTTTATCTCTTTTAAGCATGAAAGTTTCGTCCTTTTGTGTGAAGATAACATAAAGATTGTTGACGACTACCCAAGCGTGGTTGACGGGGTCGTGGGGAGATACGAAAGGTGTGTTCATTTATCTTTAATGGAATCCGCTAAGCCGGTAGTGTTGCCGATCAGAAAGGGACTATTGCCTTACGTGAGAAATTTTTAGACTAGTTTGGGTGTAGTAGCCTAAGTTGAGGAGCCGACAGTTTGGGTAAGCCAGGTGGCGATAGTTACTAAGAAATCTGGAGAATTAAGTGTGTGCATTGATCCAAAACGGCTTAACTTTGCACCCAAGAGGGAGCATTATACGCTACTGACGTACTTCCGGTGCTATGCAAAGCTAGAATATTCACTAACGTCGACCTTGCTTCTGCGTTTGGCATGTGTTACTTGGCGAAGAGTCAAGCTACTGGACTACGTTTGTGACATCTTTCGGGAGTTTCCGCTGGCTTCGTTTACCAGTTGGACTGAAGGTATCTAGCGAGATATTCCAGAAGCGACTGTTGCAGGCTTTAGACGATTTACCAGGAACGTTCTGTGTAGCACACGACGTGTTGATTTTTGGAGCAACGCGAGCGGAGCACGACCAGAACCTTCACCGATTTTTGCAGCGCTGTTTTGCAAGGAACATCAAGCTGAAACGAGAGAAGCTCGAGCTGCGTAGTTTCATTTACACGTACTAAGCTCCGAAGGATTGAAACCAGACCCAGAGTAAGTCAGAGCCATCAAACAGATGTCTCCTGCTACTGACGTGAAAGCCGCTAGCAGGTAAAGTAGGATGGTGAATTACCTAGGTGGTTTCTTACCCAGATTAGCCGATGTAATGGTACCAATTCGAAAACTGACGCATAAGAGTGAGAAGTGGCTTTGGGACGTGGAGCAGGAGAGAGCATTTCATAAAATAAAGAAATTGCTCACGAATGCCCCCGTTCTCGTTTACTATAACCCAGCAGTCCCGCTCGAGATCCAGTGTGACAGCAGTTAGTATGGTATCGGAGCCGTACTCATGCAGAACGGTAAGCCTGTCGACTTTCGCAGCCGGACAATGACAGAGACCGAGCGTCGTTATGCGTAAACAGAGAAAGACATGCTTGTATCGGTTTACGCCGTGGAGCGTTTCAATGACTATACACTTGGCCGCAAATCCACAGCCTTTTCCGACCAAAAAGCCCCTAGTGTCAATTGCATGTAAGCCGCTCCATGTTGTTCCACGCCGCCTGCAAAGGATGCTTATTCGTCTGCAGAAGTATTATCTAGAGGTTGTCTACCAGCCGCTATCCTAAATGCACCTTGCGGACACGCTGTCAAGAGCGCACCTGTCCGACAATCCAGGAAAGGAAGAAGAACCAGAGTTTGTCCATGCAACATAGCTGATCGCCTTCACTGAGGAACTCTTGCACCATCTCCAACGATACAATAAGGAGGACGACTTGTGTAGACTACCGATGCACACGACCCTGAACGGATGGCCCGAAGACAAGAAAATTTACCAAAGGAGCTGACTCCATTCTTTCATTTTCGTGACGATATTCTTACTCAGGATGGATTAATATTCAAAGCCAACAGGATAGTGGTTCCAAAGGCACTGCTGCGTTCGATGCTGGAGCTGATACATTGTGCATATTTAGAAACCAACAAATGCGTGGCAAGAGGTAAGGAAGTTGTTGTTCTGGCTCAGAATGATCGGCCAAATACGTGAGTGCCTCTCCGACTGTGTAGCATGCAGAGCACACGACGTACGCCACCCAAAAGAAACGAAGATGCCGCATGAAGTTCCTGACAGACCTTGGCAGATGGTTGCACTAGATATCTTTTCCCAGGATGGAAGGAACTATTTGATTGTGGTAGATTACTTTAGTGATTACTTTGTGATCGCTGCGCTTACGACGATTAGTACGCAATCCGGGGTGAATAATTTGCGGTGTCAATTCGCTCGGCATGACATACACGAGGTAGTGATTTCAGACAACGGGCTGCCATTTAATAGTCCAGCGTTTTGTGCATTCAACAAGAAGTGGGACTTTGTCAACGGCAAACCAGCCCAAACCACAGCCGATCAAACGGTGAGTCTGCAGTGAAGGAGAAGAAAGTGCTTACAAAAGCCAAGGAAACCCAGCAAGATCCGTACATGATGCTACTGGACCGAAGGAACACACCATCTACTGATGTCGGACCGAGTCCTGCACAGCGTCTGTTCTAGAACTAGAACGCAAATACCGATCGCCACAACTCTACTGCAGCCCGAGATAGCGCCGTTCGATGTCCTACACGACCGACTACGGAAAAGAATGCTAAGGCACAAAGTACTATGATGGCGGATCGAAAAGCCTCCCACCACTAAGAACAAGAAGAAAAAGTATGGGTGCAGCCATTACTGGGATCCGGAGGATGATGGCGGAAAGGAGTGATCGAAGGTCGGAAGGGAGAGGGAAGCTACGAAGTTAAGGTTAAGGGCAATCTCATTCGACGGAATCCGGTGCAACTGAGAAGAGTACGTGTCAGAAATGGATACCGCAGAGAGAGGGTCAGCAACAACAACCAGAGAGGAATACCATAACCGGGAAGATCTCTGCCCGCACAACACATTAACCGTGTAAACCTTACAAAACTTTCCACTGTCTACCAGTTTTCCCCTTTCATTGTTTTTGTTGTTGTTAACCATGTGTTGTGACATTGCTAATTTTATATTGGTCAAGTGCTGAATAATACAATAATACCGTAGCCCAGCACATTAAAGGCACATGACGTGGTAGGCAATAGGGGACATAATGTGAAACCATCCGAAAAAAACGATAAAAAGAAGGCTGTGAAGAGGGCTAGAAATACTGTTGATTGGGAACGCTAAAATGACAATCGAACGTCACAAGCCAGACCAATAAGGAGTGAGCATGTTGCCGGAAGCAGGTTGGTCAGCCAATCAGGAAATAGTTGGCCCGTAATCGAGACCATCATGCAACTATCCACTGAACATTCAAGTGACCAATCAGATGCCAGCAAACGTAGGAGCGCATACTCGTGCACCCTTGAGCCAAGACTTGTAGCATTGGACCAAGGGAAGATGCTCGCCTGCCCAATCCCGCCAATCGTACATCGACTAAGAAAGCCAAGGTGATTTAGACAGAGTGAAGGTCGCGAGCAAGCATAAACCAATGTAAGGGGAGCCAGCGACACAATGCAAATAACAGGGATGAGCCATTGAGACGGACTGTTGTAAATAGTGTGTAGCCTCTATAAATATTCCAGCGTAATCCTAATAAATGATTTCGTGATCGCGGCCCAGTCTCCTTGCTTCCCTGAGGGCTACACAACGCAACCTGCCAGACGTTTCATTGTAAAATTATTGCGCTTATAATAAATTCCTATCAGTTTATTCCTCCTGATGTTATTGTTGAAAATTGCGCGGCCCGTGAGCGTGGAAACACGGAACGGTTTCAAAATATCGCGCGTTCAGCTGAACTTGATTATTATTAAAATCGGATAAAACGAAGTGAATGGTTGCTGGTTGTTATAAAGGCAAATGCATGTGTTTACTAAGTTCACAGATGTTAATACTAGAGCACCGCCAGATTTGCTGACCCCGCCGGCACAATCGGGCTCTAGCAGCACCATTGAGGACCAAAGTTTCATCAGTCCGGACTGAATGTGGATGGTAGGCATCAGTTGGCTTTCAAAGTACGATCATTATACATGGTTTGGAAACAATCGGTTGATATAATAATTTGGTAACGTTTCACCTTTGGCACAAGAGTTTCGTCAAACTAGGTGAATTCGTATGCAATTAGAGTGGGTTTTATAGCGCACAGGAGAGAAATCCGGGTTACCTGAGACTCCAGCCAAAGTGTCAATACGGCTACACTTCGTGATGTCACCTCAGGTGGTTCATGCACAGTGGGAACAGTCCAGGTGTTGTTTTGTGCGTTATGGCATTACCGGATAAGTCCATAGTTGTGACAATGGGAGTCATTTTGCATTTTCCAATCTGATCCAAGCACCGATGCTTGTCAGGCTGGCCGGTTTACGATCGCTCGCCACGCATTAGAGAGTTCTAAATCTTCCATTCTATTCACGCACTCGCCAGTTTTGTCAATTTCCGCCGCCTCGGCAATCAACCGCTGAAGTGTTGATCGGATACCACTCCTAATGACCTCTAGGTTTTACAAGTCTATCCGATGACCCGTGTCTAAAGCATGCACAGCCACGGCCGAGTCTCTTACTACTGCCTGGTATTCAAACTCGTTCCTTAGTGGTCTTGAAATGCTCCTCCTGTGCTCTGAAATTCCTGTGCGTCATTCTCCCGCTGTTTGGCCGATGTACCCATGAGCACAGTGAGTACATTTGAGTTTATAAACCCAGTTAGCTGTTCTATTCTTGGGAAGGGGGTCCTTCAAGTGTTCCAGCGCGGAACCTAACGTTCGACCTCGCTGAAAGAGCACCTTAAAGTTTCCTTGTTTAGTACCCTCCGAATTGCCTCCAAAGTGCCTTCCTTTTACAGAAGTCCTACCATCCCTCTCCACTCGGTTTTGGGTCTTGTCTGCCTGTTTACCACTCTGTACATTTGGCGTTTGACTAGCCGTCTTGGGTAACCACTTTCAAATAGTTTGATCATTGCCACTTTCCACGCAGCCTTTTTGTTCTCCTTCATCGTGCACACGGTTCGCGCCCTGTAGAACAGCGCTGAGGCTATCCTAGCATAAACCTGTTTTGTATGACCCGAAGTGTAGTGGAGTACGCCGTCAGTATCTGCTGGCTTGCGATACAGTATGGTCTTTATATTTCCCCCATTCCTGTGAACCAAGCAGTTAAGAAAGGGTATTGTACAGCTACAAGATTCCAACTCAATGGCAAACTGCATCCTCTCATCAATGGAGTTTAAATGATTAAGCAACTCGTCCATCTTATCTCGTTTAACGGGTGCAAAGGGGTCGTCTACATAACGCCATCAAACTTTTGGTGTTTATTAACGCCCTGTTTTCGAAATCTTCCATTTACATGTTCTCCAGTACAGGGAATGTTGGCAATCCCATGACGAGACCCTGTTCCTGACTGTACACCTTCGACTGAAAAACGAAGTAAGGCATGTTAAGACACACTGTCATACTCTCGATTATCTGGTTAACTGATAGTTTTGTTCGATCATTCAGAGTGACGTCCTCATTTAGACAGCGTCTTGCTATTTCTAGCGCCTTTTCTTTGGGTACATTTGTGAAAAGTGATGTGACATCCAAGCTGAGCACCAATTTATTTGACTCGCTTTTGACTTGCCATCTTTTGAGCGAACTCATAAGAGTTTTCCACGAATGTACGTGTTCGCTCTGTTCGAGGCTTCAATAGCCTTGCCAAATATCCTGCCAGTTCATGGGTCGGGAAGCCTATACCGTAGACTACGGGCCCTACGGAAACTTCGGGTTTGTGAACATTTGGAAAGATATAAACCCTCGGAGGTAAAGACACGTTTTGGTATAGACTGTACTACTTGCCTGACCCTAAGTCCTCCTTCGCGGTTCTTAAATAGTTACCAACCTCCGTTTTATTTATTACTGACGTCACGGTTTTATCAACAACTATTCTAGATGGACCAGTCTCCAAAGGTTGTACTATTGTTTCCAAATATTTGACCTATTCATTACAACCAGGGTTTTCCTCTTGTCAGCCTCTGTAAGTATAACGCTGAGACCTTCCTTCAAGAAATTTAATGCGCTAACTTCAGTTTGAGGAAGATTTGTCTCACCCGGTTGCTGAGACTTAATGATATTTAATAACTCTGCCCGGATATTCTCCGCCTTTGCAGCCGGCAACTTTGTCACCGCGCTATCAACGCTTCGGATAATCTCTTCCGCATACAAATTTGTTTTATTGATGGTAAATGTCAAAGCTTTCTCTAACAATTTACATTCCGTATCATTCAAAACCCCATCTGACGTATTAACTACATTACAATAGCTATCAATAGACCTGGACCTACCACTAGGACCGGTAGCACAAGGATGCACAGACATTAAACACTCGAACTTATGCATTTGTTTTTTCTTTGAATCCTGCCCTTGTTTCAATTGGACGTCTGACGTAGGATCAATATAATTTTTTAGATATCACTTCGGTGATCAAACTGAAATTCCGGACTGCTGTTTCATCCTTTTCATTTATTGGTTACTATTTATGTAAAATAAGTAGTTAACAAATGTTTACTTTCAGTTGAACATGCGACGGCACTAAATGTAACCACTTGATGAGTGGTGGGTGATCTATACCATATCTCAGACTATTGCATCCAGAACGCTTGCAACTTCACTTTATGGAAATCACCTACCTCCATAGACCTCACAAGATGCCCTTCAAGCTATCAAGTTGCATCCAACGGGCGCAACAATCACTGAGGGAACGATCCCAAATTATCCAATCGTTTAACAGGCTGGGTACCCATCTGTTTCACCATCGGCTACATTGGAATTGGTTACTCAATGATTAGTATAGAATTCATAAGTCTGACTGAATCACTGGGAATGCTGATCCTCAGTGATCCGAAAATTCCCATCTAATGAAATGAATGAACCAATGAGTGAATCAATTCTGGCTTGATGTGGCCAGAATTGTGCGTACAAAATCAGTTTGTACGTACTGTAGTTCCACCGCGGCCTACAAGTTCTGCTATGATTTCCACTTACATACTTGCCACTTTCAATGACCCAATGATTTATTCATTTGTTAATGTTGAAATTAAACATTCTATTCAATACGCAGCCAAATCCGGCATATTTAGCACCTTCTCGTCCTCATGCGATGTTTGAGTCTGATGAGAATTACCGAAAAGAATGCTGAGATTCTGCCTCCCTTGATTCTTTCTAATAAATTCATAAGTTTTTGGGCCTGTCTGCAACAATTTGTTAGCGTTGCGGACGATCTTGAAAGCATTACTGGTAAGGAGGAATATAAACTTTAATGCATGCAAGGGGCTTAGAAAAGTTATCGACATTGAGTATGGGCGTGGTGCAGTTGTGCTTGCAAATTAGTCTAATGATGTAATAAATAAGACGCAGTGGCTTTAACAAACCACTGTGTAATATTCAACTGACCAGTCTGAATGGAATTCGGCGACGTGTCAGAAAGTATTGTTAGTTGATTAACGCGCAAACTACCGGAAAATTCTTCATATTTTTAGGAGGATATAACGAAAATTAGGGTATCGAATTGACAATAGTCGAAAACAGTCAAATCTCACAGCGCAAGGGTAACTATTTTATAGACGAACACGACCCGTAGTGGTGTGGAAATTAGCCGTGTTAGCAAGGCGACAGTGCCAGCCAACTTAAGAATCCGAGTGCATAAGGCGCGAAGATTTGTGTCAACTGTAACGACTTCAAACCGAACTATTCGCAATGGGAATTGTGAGGAAACATTTGGTTAGCAAAGCCAGAAGGCTGAGCGCCTTCTGAATAAAAGCATACGGATTTGCTAGCATGGGATCCGGGTTAGGAATGAGTCTTATAGATGGCTTGAGGGCGTTTGAGCCAGCTTAACGATTTGGGACGACGGTTGCCAAGTAAAGTAGGGAAGAAGGCGGTGGCGGAACAAAACAAAATGCACTGTCGTTTGCAATGCTTGTGGTCATCTGTGATAAGGTCACCTGTGTCGCCCATCGTTTTTTCGGTGAACTGCACCATAATTTATGAGAGGTCTAAGCACGAACCGACCGAGAATATCAAATGTTTCTTTCCAAACTTTGTGTCTCCATTCCATCAAATGTTCAGACCAGTCTTGTAATCATTGCCTGCAATCAACACACTTCATCGTAAATATTTGCATCGGGTATGCAGACTATTCTTGCGGGCGGGTTGGTCTATGAACGTAGTCTGGTAACAGTTCAAATTCAAACATGAATTCCATGCTCAGACAAGCGGTAGACTAATGAGTAAGTACTCAGTTGGAACAGCGAGGTTATTCAATGCATAGCGGTCACAGGTTCAGGTTGTTCGCCGTAGATGAGTTTCGTTGTATGCCAATTCACACGCTAGTTACTTATCAAAGTAGGTTGGGATGCGAAATCAAGAGATGGATAACATCAAGGCACATGAAATGGGAAACGTTCTAACTAGTAAACTACCTACGGCAATTAGATTTCATCATCACTTTAAATTTGGTCTAATATGTGAAGTTGATGTTGATTTTTCAAAATGGACAAAATGGGCTAATTACTTACAAAGTCTTTCGTCACTCTCGGAGTACTAAAAATGGGCAGCAAATGTCATCATTTTACTCTGACGATTATTGTTTTGTTTTTCATGACAGATAGCAGTCGCACATGCAGCATTTAGGTTTGTACACGGTAATGACACGTGAGTTGTATCGCACGGGGAGCAGAAAAATCCGTGCTTTACTCCAATTAATTAGTCAGTGCTATCGGAGGATGCTTAAGTACCCAGTTCCTCCAGTGGCAATCAAAGGTGACCAAGCTGAGCGGAATGGGTTTAAGCACCAATATTTTATCATTAGCCAATAAATCGTAGATGGGGCAATGTACAACCCTAAGCGTCCCCCAACACCGAACATTAGAGCTAATTGTGAGGCACTCGTTATGTCGCAATAGTCCACTTCAGGCGCATACGGAGATTGCAAACTGAGCTATGGAGAAAGTTGCTCATGTTAGTAGGAAATGCGGACCGGATGTTGATAGAGAAAATTCACTTGAAAAGTAACTCTCGTTAACCTGGTGCAACCATGGGCGTGGTCTTGTACGGTGATAGAGGGACAAGCAACTTAATATCAATGAAGCATATTTTTTGCGTATCTAAGTCAAAACCGGAAAACATCTCCCATGTGTCAGCGATTGTGTGACAGTTGGAGGAATTGCTGAATATTTTACCTTCTCTCCATACTTCCCAGCAGGCATTGTAAAACGTTTAACAAAAAACTTGCACTATTTAAAACCAAAGATCAATCACCTTAAGTTTCAAATTTTTTGGTTTACATTTGGCATCTGATCACAGTTAGGACTGTCTTAGTTCATGAACATTTGAGTAGTCATGTGGTGAGCAGCACCGACCGTTTTGCAAGTGGATTAATTCGAGTTAGATATGATTACCCTCGAGACTGATATGCCTCTGATTCAATAAACTGCAGTTTAAATTACCGGTCCCCAACGTCGAAATGTCGTAAATCAACATGGCCAGAAAAGAAGCAACATTGACTAGATGGTTAGGGCTATTTCAGGACTATTTCAGTATACCCGTCTCCATTTCAGAATAAACACTGCTTCTGGCATTCTCCTTCAGATTGTGCATTTCATCGTGAAGGATATACCCGTTACTTGTGCTTATTTAAATGATACGCTGGTTTCTGGCCGCATTAATGCTGAACATTAAACGACACTTCGGACACGGTTTGCACGTTTGGAAGCGTATGGATTGCAACTAACGAATTCTAAATGGGAATTTTTGTCTGAATCTCTTTGTTGTCTTCTCTACAAACTTGATAAATAAGCTCTGTGTGTTTTGCAAGATAAATTATCCTTAACTATACAGACACCGCAAACTGCGAATAGTGATGAACTCCGGTCCTTAGGAATGTCATCACACTACGGTCATTTTTACCGGGGGCATCAACTACTTTAGATCATCTGAACGCACTGCTATATTAAGCCCCCTCCACCCCGTGGTTGTGGAATGATGAGCATCAGTCTAGTTTCATTCGTACTAAAAACTGTCTAACATCAGCGTCAGTTTTAGTTCACTACGATAGACAAATCCTTTGGCCAGTTAGTGTGAAGCTTCTCCATACGGAGTTGGAGCGGTTTGTGTCATAAAATGTCAAACGGACAATTCATCCGATTGCTTTCGCATCGCCTGCCTTACAATCGGCTGCAAAAGATTACTTACAACTGGATCAAGAGGCTTTATTTGTTATCTTTGGCGTGAAGGAATTTCACCAGGATATTTGCGGCAGCCACTTTTGTGATTCAAACCGACCACAACCAGTTATTCGCCTTATTGAGTGAATCCAAGCGGATCGATCAAGTGTTTCACCTAGAATGCAACGATGGGCACTGAACCTGAATGCGTATGAATACAAAATATCTTACATTCCGGACTTAAACGATTGTACAGTGGATGCCCTGTGTCGGTTACCACACGCGACCCTCGGAAGGTCAGTAGAGAAACCGTTGGAGTTGGTTTATTGAATGCAGCACGTCGGCACTACCACTTTGACAAGTGATATCCTATTTTGATGGACCGACCGGGATCCCAAACTAGCCACCATGATACGTTTCACGAAACAGGTCAACTGAATTTTCCTCAGAACAATACAACCGTGTGACATATTATGTGCCAGTCAGTCTTTGTAGTTCGGGTCTCAGTGCGGTAGCAGTAAGTTACACAATTTTTCTCTCCAATCTCAGCCCGCGTGTACATCTGGTGGCTAGGTCACGTTATCCTGTAACGTTCCAAATTCCAGTGTCTACTCTGCGCGCTCGAGTTACTACGTAGTGTGTGCGTAAGTATACTTCTCATCGCAGTTGGACTAAACCAACATACACTTAAACTAGGCCTTTTTAAGTAAGATACATTTCATTCCACTTTATTTGGTTTGTTCTGCCTATCTGATTAAGCTTCGATTAACTGGCCACGTTGCTTACGCTAATTGCGCTCATCTTCGGTAGCTTTGCTGCGTTTGTAACAATTTTAAATAACTTGTGGACCTTTTACTTATCGCGGATTCGTTACTAACCAACTTACTTCATACGCTAATTTAGCGCAGAGTTACATCACCGTATCTGTATGCATCATTGGAGTTATTTTATTTCACCTTGTTGTTTCAACTGATTGGCTGTTGCACAATATCCCCGATGTGGCTGCGTTTTGTGTGCATGTTGGCAAGGTGCTTACCTGTCTATTACCTACTACCTCGTTCATACTGGCACTAGGAGACAGTTGGTGGTTGCTGGAGGGGACGGGGTGCACGGTTCTTGTGGCCGTGCTAGGCTAGAAGAGCGGTTCCATACACTCAGTGTGGAGCGGACTACGGTCCAGCCACTGCCTTGTGTGCTCTTGATTCCCAAATACAGCTTGCTTGTGTTTGCCTGTGAAGGAGTGTGGACCGGCTCCGTTGCTGGAACGTGGCTCCCATCCACATGCCTCCCGGTCTTATTCCTTCGGGTTTACACTGGATATGGGGTGTGTGTTTGGAGCTGTGGGTGGTACAGCGTAAGACACCCATGGTCCCTCTGTAGGCGCAGGCGTCCTGTGGCTTGCCACAGTGACAGGCAAATCAGAAACCGGATGCCGCCTATCATGGCTGGACAAAGGAGGATTAGGAGATAGGATTGTTGTAGAATTTGCGGACGTCGTGGTTCATTTTCTCCACAGCTTTCATGGAGGTTAATGTGTGTCGAGTAATCCGGCTTGGTCTTTCTAATATTATCCTGGGTTCACAGCTACTTCCGCTTTTATGTACAGCCTGAACGTACACGTTGTTGAGACGGTGCAACTCCTCCATATGGTCAGATAGTGGCTTTACTGAGGTCTCGTCTTTTTGTACACGGCTGGCACAGCCTGCCAAACTCAACGGAGTTCACCGGCGCCGGTGCATTATCGAACCCGAGCTACTCAGTTCAGAGCGGAGCTCTCCCTATGCAAATTGCTACCAAGCACTCAATCATTTCTACTAATCACAACGGAGTTGTCCTCAGCAAGAACAAGGCCAATGTATCCTGCTCAGTTTCTACTGGACTCTTCCCAGTCATACTATTGTATCCGCCGGACCCTCCTCGAGTCAACAGTCTGCCTTCTGAGCCGTGTTCATGCCAATGCCTTGGACACCAAGCACACTCAGCAACTGTGATGTGCCCAATGTAGCAAGAACATGGAACCCACTTCATCTCTGCCCGGAGATAAGGCTACTACATGGCAACTCATGTGCCGACAAACATACACCTTCCATTTAGAATATAGTTATAACTGGTTTAACGAAGTATATATATGAAGATTTGCGCGTGCGAACTAACGAGTGAAGGAATTCGTCCGTTCGGACTATACCTTTTCGGAATCAAGCCAGTTCTTAATGGTATCAAGCTCCTCCTTAAGAATATGCAACCCAATTCATAAGCACATCAAGTTGAATCCATCGTCTTGGCCAATTGCAAATCAGTACAAGTGTACTCAGAACGTCTGCATCGGTTGGTGCAGCGCTCAGCTAAAAATCCACGTGATGCACAGGGGACGTGAAAACAACACGTGAGCTCATTCACTGTAGGATGGGTGCGGACTAGCACGCGCCATCTATGGACGGTTGAGGAAGTACTGTAACTTCCACCCACTCACTTACGCGGCATCAAGACACACAACGCAGAAGTGGGCGGCCATCCGCGTGCTCACTGTTACGCGCAGACGACCAGACATGAAATCTACTCTACAATGAGACAGGATCGATTGCCTTCATTGAAACTAGCTGCATGCAAGCTGCCAGGCAGGTCCATTAGCCTCACGTGGTGTGACCTAGACTTAGCGGTGTCTACGTGTGCGATCCGTTGTTGTTAATAGTGGCTAGGTGAAATAATTAATGCGTGCGGTGCTTCATTACGCGCTATCATGGAACAAGGCGTTAGTTATCGGTGGGTGTGGCCGAATTACCTGTTAACTGCAGTTGATCGGCCTTAATGATGAGGTTAGCATCTGCATCTGCACAGCAATGCATGATGTACTGCACCGAGCTTTGCGGAAGAGTACCGCGTTAATTGTGATAAGGTTACCGGGTTGGCAAATGTTCGCATTTACTGGTCTATATGCAATCGTTAGTATAATGTAGCCATTGGCATGGTGAAGGAATACGTTTGTAAAGAACCGTCATGAGTTCGTGTGAAACGAAGATGAAACGAGGATCTATGTTAAGGTTAGCGCACTCCTCACCAAGATGCCGAAATGCGACGCACTGGGTATGGTGAAACGCTGTTTGACTGAAGACTAGGAAGTGACCGAAAATTAAGTTGGTTGAAACAACCGAGAGTAAGACATTGCGCGGTATGTTGTTCTAGCTCGGGTTTCAGTCGAAGTAGGCACTCAAGAACATGATGTTATCTTTAGATCGTCAATGTCCACTATGTTGTACATAGTACTGGCAAACTCCAGTAAATGGCCAAAAGTTGTTGGTATAAAGTGGATGGCACATTTTGAACAAAAAAGTGGATAAGAAACGCTAGTTTGTGAGGAATCGGAAATCGCCCACCATAGAGTAGTACATCGCCATTCCTTGACTGCTCTGTTTGCAAGAACGATTAGCTTCCGAACCGATATATCGTCAACCGACGGACACAGATGGGACACAGTACTACAATTCCGATCTTTGTGTTTCACAGATAAAGTCATGTGGACAGAGAAGGAAGTTGACAGTAAAGTAATTCCTGGATAGTGTACACCTGAAACCGGTAGTGAAAGCTACGTTTCACAATATGCTAAAATCAGATTGAAAATATACAGCGGAATGGATTGGGACGATAAGAATATTATAGGTAGAAGGAACTTCCTTTTCCTTTCCGACGGCACTAATCAAGGAATAAAACTTGGGCTCTGTTCAACAATGGTGTATCTGAAATACACACTTTTCGTAGATAAGATGACTAACGGTGTTCACAAATGATGCACAATAACTGTGAATATGTGTGTATAGGAGATACCGCGGGCGAACTGCACACAACGCTGCTGGAACACCTGAGGTGCATGTCACGGCTACATCTAAGTATAACGCTCTACTGTGAGATTCAGCGGTGTTGACGCACCTGCTAGGTACGGTGCATGTAAGGTGGCTAGATTATTGATGAGCCAAACCGAGACGCTTCCAGATTTCTTGCACGGCAAACCGAGACATTTAACCTACCCCCGTTTGTTTCTGCATATGTTGATCGTACAATATATTGAAAAGATACATATCTACATTTCTTGCTTCAATGCAATAATAAAAAGCACTTGCGTTATTAGTCAGTATAATGGCTACGCTGATGAAGTTTTAAATAAATAAATAAATGGCATATTCCCGGTAGAAGGAGGCATACAAGTGAAGACACGACTAAATATACCTAAAAAAGTAGCTGCTTTGGAACAGTAAAAGTTGTGGTTAAATGAAGTACAACCAAAATTTTCGTAGTTTACTCACTTGGGATGTTCGTGTGTTAATAATGGGATCCCAGAACATTATGGCGCTGGTTTGCGAAAAAATCAAGTTTATTACTATGGTGGCAATAGCCAACGGTCGGCATGATTTCGCCATGTTGTAATCCATGGTTTCATGAGCACAGGAGCCAAAGTAAATGTTGGTACAAGCGTTTCCGATTAAAAGTTGATGTACTGCTTGACCTAATATTATCTGGATCAATAGTTATCGAGCAATACTTATATAAAGAAAGAACGAAATGTTTTATTCTCGACAGTGCGAGACATGCCTGCTTAGTCATGATCATGGAGACACAACAAGGACTGGTTAATGTAAAAACGACACGAGTTTATAATTAACATATGGATCCATGTGTTAAGTGTGCATGAAGGTGTCGTGTTGTTGTGTTGCTTGAATTTGTGAACATGGCGTCGTATTTGTGATTGTTTTCGGTCAGGTGTAGGAAGAAGAGAAATGAACTCTGCATATTGGATGACCCACATCCGTGGATTGGGTTATATCATCCAGATATGTAAGAAACAGTGAGTTTAGTTAGCGGCGAGTCACATCCGCCACGGCACAGTGTTGTTAAATGGATATTTGTGGCGTTTTATCGAAAAAGAACCCTTGCCAGGCGAAAACCCACCACGTCCTGAAACACTGCTGCCGAACTACTTGCTGGAATTGGGTAAACCCGAAGCAACCAGCTGACATCCCGAAGCGGTTGTTTGCCTAGCTAGACGCTAAACTGCGTTGTCCAGAATCTACTTCGATTCAGTTTGGAAAAGATGTATAGTGCTGCATCTGAGGCACAAGTTGGTTCATTCTCACAAAATCGGCAACCAGAAGCTTCAAACGTCTTCTGGCGAGAAGGATGTGAGAGTTTTGTCCAGGTTGACCTTGGATGTTCGAATCAGACTGAGACGGCCTAAATGAGGGGCGTGCAACACGTGGGTCTCCTGAACCATGCACTCGGACGATTCGACCCTTCAAATTTTCCACAACTTCACGGATCATACATACCGCCACATGTGGAATACGTAGTACAGTTTCGGCAGCCATGGATGAGGAGAGATATCACCGTGGTGGAGATATCTCAACGCCAGGCAATCAGAGACGTTAAGGGTCTGTATAATTTGCCGTATGCGCGAAGGCTTCGAGTGCTTGGGGTCTTCAGCGGACAATATCGGCGATTGTGCGGAAACCTCATTTTGGCTTACCATATTTTGAGAGCACCCAACCACAGGTGCCGCCATTTGCTAGAGCTCATTCACTAAGCGCAATTTGAGAGGCCACTATATCAAGCTGGCACAGTAGCAAAGTCGTTTAGAATGCCGTCCGAATTGATTTCCGTACGAGTTTGCAGAACGTGGAATGCGCTACTGGAATCTGTCATATGTGCTTCCACGCTGGCAGAGTTCAAATCTAGGGTTGATCTTGCAGTCATTTTGCTGCATCATCTAGCACGGTGATTGGTTCAATGCCATCCAATTAAAGCCATTCAGTTCCTGAAATTGGTTCATTCTTTCCTATAGATAATCGACGCAATTGTCGTAGAAACTGGTGATACTATTCCTCAAACTGTTTTGGTGACGAGACCCGCTTGTTCTAGTTGGCCAATTCGAATCTTTACCTCGTTTGGGACAACCCTGTTGCTGCTATTGTCCCTGCAATTCTGCAGGACTTCGAGCATTGCAGACGACACATCCAGCGCTGAAATCTTTTGTTCCTCAAAAGTACAGTAGCGTGGAGAATGACAAATGTGTGGAACGAAGGGTCACAGCTAAGGGTAGAGATTTTCAAAGAAATATTGTACTGTCGAGACATAAATGAGAGTTCAAGACCGAAAATTTCTTCTGGATTATCTCCGCTGCTGGCATAAGTGAAAGCCATCTGGTTTGTTCGTATCCTAAAGTGCGTTTGTGTTCCGCCATTGTAGAGTCACAGATTTCCTTTAGTTCTTCAAGACGAGCAGTGTAAATGTAAAATTAATGACATATTTTTGCCTCAAGTGTTTCAACGTCACTAAGCAGATAGTCACCTGGTGTTTGCGGTGTGTTGTGGACAATGTGAGCCACGCAACCAAATCCCGCAAGTGTTTCTCTACTAGAAGATTTCAATTTCGCAAACACCTGATATTGTCCTCTCCTTTGAACGCGACCGAACTGTGTGTTCGTGTCGTCGACACAAAATCCCACAAGTTTCAGCTCATAGTATTTTGTTCAAACACATTCTTTATAAATTGACAAATGGTGTCCGACGTGTCATTACTAAGTGACTGCAGGTCTAAGAACTTGACCTCAATACTCAATGACCGCAAAAAGTCTCACAAGGAGTGCGAACACCATTACTTCCTTGAGACTTGCGGCGTCTGTGAACATTGACATGAATTCTACTATCTTGTTTCTCTTGAAGTTTATCTGGCAAACATGTACAGGACACAAGTTGCTGTTATTATTATTATTATTTTATTATTATTATTATCAACACCACACATTCTGCGCGCACACATGCAAAGTTCCGCTCGAACAATTTCTCCACCAACTTCTGATACAATTCCTGGGGTGGAAACCGTGGTTATGAAATGCAGCGTTATAACAGAAGGCACCTTCTGCGCCTGCTAAATTGGCTTTTGTGTTTCAACGTTGTTCATCACAAATAATTATTTCAGGGGCGCAAAAAGCTGCCGCAGACACCGTTGCCTTAGAACTATCCGATTTCAAGCGCTTCATGAGATCTGATCTGCCACCTTGAGCCACGGAAAATTTCGATTTGCATTTGCCAATCCGAACTTGAACAATTAACAATGATATATAACAGGTAAAAAGCGATTGCATTACAAGTCCCGTGGGATGGTTGAAGTGCAAGTAAACAGAAGTGTAAATCGTCAATTTAAGCGTCTAGTGATTTCAACTTGCGAGTCGTTGTCGCGTGTGGCCTACTTAATGAATGGTAAATCGCTCTCCAATTGAGTAGTCTATCACTAAACACCTTATGACAAACCGTCATCACCTGAACCCGGAGACAGCGTGCAAAGCATTATTATGTAACGAAAACCAGATAATGCTGGCAATTAGTGAGGCGTTGTTAATAAAGGCCTATCAAACTGTGCCAGGTGCACAGAAATGCTTGAGGCAAGCAATTCGGTTGCCATGGTCTTGATTGCAACCTTTTGATTGTTGTTGTTTATTTTTTATGTATATGGTTCTTTGTTCGTTTCTGCTCGTACTGTGTTTTCGACTGAAGATAACCATCGAATTGTTGACGTATCGCAACCTCTGTCTTCTCTCTGCCTTAACAAAATGGTTAAAGGGGACCCAAGGTGTTACAAATCAAACGGTAGACAAACCCTTTGAATGGATGCAGAGGCTCGGTTAGCTAGAACATGCCGGGTACGGTAATATTGTGTCAATGGTCCATGGAAGTTTGGCAAGTGATACAGTGTGTGGACCACTGCTGCAAGTTGAGGCGCATGTTGTGCCAAATGAAGCGATCCGTAAATAAATTGACTGTGGTTTGGATGTTTGTGTGTGAGATTTTATGCTGATGCTTAGAGAATATTCGACGGTACTGTTGAGTACGAAAGGCGTGGGCCATCCGGTGGTATTATCACAGTTACTTTTAGAGCCAGTGTTAAGCGTCGACAATGTGACAGTGTGTACGATGGCATTGATCTCAACCGCAAAAGCTCATAAGCTTCTTCCTGATGACCTGATATCTCTTATCAGTTGATCGCCTGCTGTGCGACGTCGTGGATAGAGCACACGACATGATATCGACAAAATCGTTATCCGTGACGTCAACATGGTTAATGTTGGTTGACAACTGTGAGATATAATGCAAATGACGAAATTTCTCTTGGGGAGAAACGGTCGGATGAATCAAGGAAATCAGAAGCAAAGTTTTGGATCAGTGATAATGGCAAATGCACGAAGTTATAGCAAGTTCCTAAAAAGGTTTGTTAGGTAGGTATGGATTTTCCACCCAAGGTGTACAATTGCATATGTGCTGGCTGAAGTTTGCGAGGAAAGAAGGATATGGTCTTTGCTTGAACATTGGTTATCTGCCCGAGTAAGGACCCAAACACTGAGATGTATCAGCCTTGCGTTTGGGAATGGTATCCACATCAGTGCTCGAATGACTAAGCACAGTCGAGTTTGGACAACGTGTGCCTGGGTGGGTTGAATGCATCAGAAGCCTCCTAATTGCGTTCGAAATTTCGTGGCCTGCCTTCAAGCCAATCGGTCAGTGGTTAGAATAGCCTACAGCAAACGACAAATGTTTTGATGGATTTCGACAAGGGGTAATCCGCTATCGCCTGTGTTTTCTCGAGGGATGAACTAATACCGCTACTATAAATTCGGTGGTACAATGTCAATAATACTTTGGCAAAAAATGCACTTTCAGCATTGCCCGTAACGCCTTCCTCAGCAAAATGCCGTAGAGCAAAAGGCCGTCGAACGAATTAATAGAGACAAATATTGTGGTTACAATGATCTTCGGAATATCTTCAGGGCCATGGGCAACTGCAGTACCATTGGTGAGTATTAATTCAAATTACGATTTATGAACATCGCCTAACAGCATTCTCGATGTTAAAGTCTTTAGATTCCCAGCCTATCTCATCGAGGATAGTGAAGAACATTAAACGGTGATTAATAAATTTAGCAGGCAGTTGCTAAACGCTTGCTTTGCGCACTATAAGTTCTGGCTCGACAGCTCCCCACATTAAGAATATTCGGTAAGGAGTAATAATAGGTTTTCAATACAAAAGTTGTCTGTGTTAATACACGGCGCAAACAACGATGGGCGAAATGCATTAGTTTGCAAGGATCAGAAATGCTAAGCACGAAAGTGAGCATGAGGCGCGTAGTGAAGTAATTATGAGTTTCCAAGGAAATTTAAAATTTATTTAAAATTTATAAGCTATAAAAATTGTTAAAAATCTATTTCGTTTGATCCTAGTGGTTCAAGAAGTTGAGTAGGTCCCCTGGAAATTCGTCACAATTTGTTTGTTGGCAAACAATGCTCGTTTTGCTTGCCATATTTTATGTGCTTTTTTAAACAAATAATAAATGACTTCGAAAATAGCTGTTATGAATCCTACTTTCCAAGCGTCAAGTCAATATACTGACGCCGAATGCTACTTTCTGACCTTTTTGACATAACTGTTTAAGTCATATTTTTCAAAGGTGGATACTGCAATAAGAACATAATTGAAAAAGAATTCATCCACATAGATGCATTTTGGTTACATATCTAGAACACAGTGTAGGAGAAAAGCAGACACTAGCTGCAAATGCCACCAAGTATTGCGGTTTATTTCGAGTTTCGATACTTATATCGAACTGATGGCTTGCTGTTTGCAGGATGTGAATACAAACATGGCTAAACTTTATCGGATCTATGAAACTTTTGAGCACATAATAGTTTACTCGGTGTGATATTATTTTAAAATATTGGTCGTGTCAAGCAATACGTTGCTTAAAGCATATTACAAGCCCACCCGGCGTCGTTTCTGATCTAGGCTCCTAAACTGGCATATTTGAATGCAGCGTGTAGTAGAGAATCCTTGTTAACAATCATGAAGCAGATTGGAATTTAGTAGAAAATCCGGTGTGCTGTTTGTAACAAATTTGTATATTTCTCTTGTAGCAATTGTTCTGAGGTTGTAAGATAAAACTTGCTAGTTTGATATTGGCGTTTTCAACGGTTTTTAATAATCGCGTTAACCATGCAGGCTCATCCGGCATTAATAAGATGGTATATATATTGTCATCCTATATTATTACATTTGTACTCGTAAGTTAACTAAGGTACATTCAGACATTGAACCATTTAGTCATCGGTACGCTAGCAAACTCTTTTGGAATGAGTATTTCTTTCTTCCAGGTATCTTTGGTAATCATTCGGCTGAATAGTTGCGTCTAATGATAATAAATCTATAATGAGTAATCTGAGTTAGCTAACTACCAAATACAATACTTAAGCAAAGTGTTCATTAAACCCAACTATTCATAACAAGAAAACTGTATTCGGATTTTACGAAGCATGCCATATAGGCACTGGTGTATGCAAACTAAGTGAAGCTGTAGAAATATATTACAATTTCCAAACTTTTGGTTACCAACTATTCTTTCTCATGAGCATTTTATTCTACTTCATTTAAATATGGTTCGGCTGTATGCAATTATAAATTATCTGTTTTAGATAAACTGTTCGCATACGAAACATTCTGTAAACAAATTGTAAAAAGAAAACCATAGCTTTTATTTTAAGAGTAGAATGACGTGTATAATATATAGTGTTCTTTGTGCAATCAACTGTGTATTAATGCATAGTGGCAAATAAGGAGGCACGCTGTTTGTGTTTTTCAGAGGAATTGATACTTTGAGTGACTTTAAGTACGCGTCGACAAGCGGCAACCTTTTTTGCACCTTGGAATGCTGATAGAATTGGAGCCGTTACCGTAGTTTACAAATGTAGGTAGGTAGATCGTAACGATTGCTTCAGGACCTTCTTTGCATTTGCAAACAAAATCGTCAAATACATGCTTATAGATTTGAAAGCATGATTCCGTCAGCAGAGCAGCGACGATCTGTGGTACGTAGAAATACAATATAAATGACGGTTTCTTGACAATGAAGCAGCGCGTGTCAATGAGCACAATCTTAAATATACTATTGTTACCCAATCTATTGGTATGTTATTTAGTGCACACACCATGTCGAGTAACTTCCACAAAACATAGCAAGAATTATGTTACTGGGTCGTGCACATAGTCAACGTTGACAAGACAACCATATTTTAGTCAAAATACAGTATAACCAAGTTGGCATAATCGTTTTAGCAATATAGCAATAGACTCATGTCAAATCACATAAGTGATTAATGCATATGCTAGCCAAAACTCATAGTCTGCCCACAGAGACACGGATGCGACCATTTGAAAGGCATTTATCCATTATTCACCCCTGAGATATTTGCATCTTAAATGCACTTGAACGGTTAGTTCGTGCATTTTAGAATTCAATTCCAACCTGGGTTAACGCTTACCCCACGATATAAGTGTAATGTAAACGTTTGAGTCTGAAGAGAGTTTACCGAAAATAATTATTAACCCTGAGCAGATTTATGGTCTTAATTCATGTGAAGAACATATTTGCTTACTTTGATGTCATTGGACACCTAAGGGGTATGCAAACAGGCTTCCTAAAATATCTGGTTTAATGTGCTTATGGATGCGAGAGTAATTAAACTGCACCTCGCAACCGAAAATTGGCCATAGGGGACAGATTGTGGTGCACGGAAAATCAGTGTGTAGCATACACCTCTTGTGTAACCTGGTCAAATGTATCTACCGCCATGCACAACAGCTTTGGTTTGATTAGAAACTTTGTCAAAGTCTTAGGCGTAATGCTGTGTGTTCCAGTACCTGAAAACAGTTTTTCCGAAGATCCCTGATGCGATGCTAAATAAGGGATTTGTTGGGCCTGATATTTGCCGAATAATGGAAGTAAGTTCTTCCGAATTCTATTTGACTTCATTTAAGTTAGAAGCGTGGCGATCATTTAAGATAAGGTTTACAGGAACTTTGGGCAGATCAAAGGCCGATAACGAAAACGGCATCACAAAAACGCACATTGCAGACTATTGGGCCGTAGATGAAATTTTGCATAATCACCTTGGGTATTCCCTTGCGAACTTGGGATATGTTAACGATGAGCATGTTGAGCGGTTTCACCCAGACATGTTAGCCATGGAGCAGCGCTATAGTGGTAAATACACGCTTTCTATGCTGGATGACTTTGGCTTGTTTTGTTGGTGTAACGGTGCTGGATCCCACTGACGACAATCTCGGAGAAGTAATCATTTTCCAGTGCAAAGCAGCGGTCAGTGTTTAGCGGTAATTGTTACAATGATGCTTTAGACGAATCCGCCAAATGTGTGCATTCTGCATCTGTTGTGCTTCATTACAATTACAAATAAATCGAAAGACTTTACTTGACATTATCGAAAATACTCATTTGCTAATAATAATATATAATTGACGTTCTAGGTAACATCGGGATACAGTTCTAGACTAAGTGGAGTTTTTTCTATAAGGCAGGGTCATTTGGAATTCTGTTGTAGCAAGTAAATATATTTGGTTGACCAGTGTATTATTTTTCCTGGGTTTTGGATGCTTCAGTTGGCAATTTTCGCCATAAAGTATTGTTTGTTTTCTATGATTGTTGGTTTCAATGCTGCTTGAACAAATAGTTGCCTTATTTTTATTCAGTGGAGCAAGCTGGAATGCAAATTGTTGACCTTGTCTAAATGGACGGAAATGTCAATGGGCACACGTTTTATATTTGATTGGGAATATTAATGTAAGCTAAGTTATTATTTATCGCAAGATAGGAAAGTCAAACTAGATGTGCTGCCTATGGCTGGAAGAAATGATCCAGAACAATCAGATGAGCGGCCTAATTAATGACTAATACTTTTGACTATGGCAACGTTTTAACTCTCAACCAGTTAAACGCTTGAACCAATATATTAATTTGTCCAAGCGCAATTATTGTGAACACCGACCCCTACGTGCATACACGTATTTAAAATTCAGCTACATACCGTACGCTTCTTAACAATTTCTGTGATATAGGTCGCTTAGTTTGAAAGTTAAAGGTGGTATGTGCAGTTCCAATCAAATAGCGAGCCGTGAGATATTTGGCAAACGATGAGCCAGTACCTCACACAAATTAGAAGAAACACTTAAAATTCCTGATATATTGTTGGATTCATTAGGTGTCAAACGGGTTTACCGTGCATCAGAGCGTTGTACAAATACAGATATTTTACTTTATATATTCATTTGCATTTATTGTTTTCAACTCTATCTATTTATCTAAGGTGTACAAAAAATTCATGTTATAGTTAAGACAAAATAATATAACTTGTTCTGGTATTATTTAATAAGATACCCTTGCAGATATTTGCGAATGCACCTGAGATACATCTGATATTCAAGCATCAAATTGGCTCAAATGTTTGAATTATATATATAGTCAAATGTAAAGAGAGAGCGAAAGCGAAAGTGTTAAATATGTATTAGATGCTAACGTTTGCATCTTAAGGCCACGGCAACAAGATCCTAGATGGAAAGGAATGCGCCGATATTCATACCATAACTAGAAGTAATGCGGAGGCGGAATCATTGATAAAGGAAAACAAAGTAAATAGTTTACACTATAGAGCCTATCATGGATAGCATAGTGTGTTACAATGAGCAATCGAACAAAAAAAGGAACTGAATGAAAATCAAAATCAAGGTATGAAAATTGCATTTCCTTAATCCAGCTTAATTATTCGCCGCTGCTGAATTTGCCGAATCCCTAGAATGCTTGCAAGCAATCTCATGCATATTATCTTTGTCAGTTACAAAAGTATACTTTCAGAGAAACAAGGAAGCAATGTAGTTCGATTTGTCCATTCTTATTTTGTTAAATTAGATGGAAGCAGTATATTGCTGTTATATGCTAAAAAATAAAATTAGCTCATTTGTACAAAATCATTTCGTGTGCAATGCCATCTGACCGGTGACCGACTGTTACAGATATCTTGTGTTTCCAACTGGAAAGTTAATGCGTACTAATTGTATTTAATGCCTAGCATAAAATTCATATGGGTAGAAAACATGGGTGCATACAGATATCCCTTGTTGCGGCTGCGTTATACCAAACGGATTATCAAGTGATTTGCGCCGATGTGCAAGCCTACTACTAATACTACGTTTCAAATTAATGGATTGAATGCAGCGCCAGTTAGTTACTGTACAAACAAACTATGATAAGGTATCCGGGTATGGCTTATTAGCAAAGAATTTATATTTTCCATGGCGCATTTGGTGCAGTTGTAACTAACTCTCTCCTTGACAACGTAAATTCTCCGTCATCATGAGCAATTCTGATTTACAACCACACTTTGCATTACACATACATGTGTTTGCACTAAATCGATTTAGCTCCATCAGCTCCAGGTGGTGTATTCCATCCACCTTTTATTTTCATATCACTGCTTTTGTTTTTCTCGTGGAAATACACTTGCGGAATTTTTGGTATCACAAAGCAAACAGAAAAAATTGTGATGTTAAACAAAAGCCAACATTGAAACTGTCGAACGATCCATCAAACAGAGCTTTTGACCAATAAG
Source organism: Dicrocoelium dendriticum (assembly GCA_944474145.2). NCBI lineage: Eukaryota > Metazoa > Platyhelminthes > Trematoda > Plagiorchiida > Dicrocoeliidae > Dicrocoelium > Dicrocoelium dendriticum. Next base: position 46,301 of record CALYDF020001286.1, read on the forward strand.
CGAACGGTTGCGTACACAATACAAAAATTCCTGATTAACGCTGAAACACCTTTTCTGTCCCATTATGTTTGGTGCGATTTTGCATGAAACTGTGCCTTAGTAAAGTCGCTTTGTATGTAAAACTATACCATTTTTCATTGCAGAAACGAGAATACATCATCATCCAATGGTAGGTATTTATATTACCGCCACTATATGTTGCTTTCCACCGATTCGTTAACCCGCTCTTTCTTAGATTATGCGAAACATGACAAATCTCGATATTTTCATTTTACATATTTGATAGTCCCACGCTGGTTTAAGCTGCTACTAAGACGCAGCGACACGCGTTTTGGTATTTCTTGCTCTTCCATATGGTGCACCGCAATATTGGATTACCGCTTGAAATGGGACTTGGAATTCTGCTGTGCTGACGATGCAATTGTATTCTCATATCTGCTTTGATACCCGCTGTTTACTGGGAACCTTGCAGAAGAGTTTTTTTCATGCCTATAATGCTTTCGAAGTTTCCAACACCACTTTTTTCAAAACAAATGACCATACTACATTGCAATCTGTAAATCAACGGTTTCTCGTCTATTTCTATATGCCTTGATACAGTCAGTTACTTAATGATTGCTGCAGTTTGCTTTTGTTTTTCGCTTTCAAGCAATGCTTACTTGAAGATGAATATAAGGAGACGAGTAAGGTTACTTCAAGTAAAATCAGAACTAACCATTAATTAACCGTTTAGCTCGAATTGAATGTAATCAAAACATAGCGCCTTGACGGCTGTTTGAGCAAATATATCTGTATTTACTGTCTCACCATCGCGGCAATGTTGTTTTATGACCAAGTCCATTAGAACTCGCGGTGCACATTGAGAAAAGGCAACTCCCATCACATAAACCCAGCAAAAGTTGATCGTCCCCTAAAATAGGCATATCATGGCGAACCCAGGCTTACTAGACTGTTATCAAAACCAGCCATTTTGTTATAATGTATTAGGAGACGGAATCCGTATGCTACGCAACCATAGTCGGGTTTCTTGGTGCATGCGACAATCGGGAAAGTAGCGCTTTGGTATTAGCAAGCAAGCAGTATCGGACAAAACGTTTCGCATATCTGGCGCACCAAAGCTTCGTTAACGGCTGCTAAGGAAAATACAACTCACAAGGTATGAGAGTGGAATACATTAAGAAAACTACATTTTTGTAACATTGTTGCTCGATAAATGAAGAGCGAACAAGATTAAACATATTAATAAAAATAATAATAACGTATAGATTTTAAAATTCGTGGTTGTGCAGACTTTTGAAGAACATATTGAAGAGGCTTTACATTTGAACTCTAGCGTATAGCAGCCTAATCATATTTAAGAAGCAAACCTACCGTTAATTAAAAAGGAGGTAGCATTTTTTGATTCTTCACGCTATTCACATAGGTCTGGATGACAAATGAATCGAACATTGTTCGACCCAATCAACAGAAGACGTGTCTGTGTGGTTTCCATATAATTTAGCGGTACATTAGTTTACATTGTAACAATGGTTACATAAGAAGACTTACCTATGGTGAAAATCCCAAACTAGCAGTTCATGTGTACTACTTCTTTGGTTTTTAAAAATATTATAATTATTTTTACTGCTAGGTTATGCGTGGCTTCAATGCTCTCAACTTATAATTAAACACAGACTCAAAAACAACTATTACTTGACCCTAGCCGAAGGTTTAGATAATAAGAACTGCCACGATTATCCCTTTTAACTTAAGGCAGCTACCTATGCAATCGAAAGCGCAATAGTTCTCAAGTAATTGAACACCCAGGTAAATACGTAACTCACCAAAGTAAATAACTGACAGGCCCTAAGCATTGTAGTCGGTTGGATAATGTTCACTCCAATTTGGGAACTTATATGAGACACTAGTGTGCTCCTGATTAAAGTTATTTTTAGCAAGCGTTTACGGTATGATAAATCGCACCAGCGGAGTACTCAATAATATCATGCCGCTCTCTCAAACGAGTATCGAAACGTGACTCTATGTGCATAGTTTTGTCAAACAAAACAAAAAGCTAAATTTAATGAAACATGTGATTAAGTTATTTGCATATCCTTTTTACAACCTGATACGTGCGATAGTACAACTCTCATGAAAACATATTTTCATCTCGAATTGTATAATGACAATGCCCCTCAGTTCCCAACGTAAGTAAATTTATTTGACCTCGTCTTCACTGATTAGCCTCGTTCTATCGAGTAGCAACGATTGCTTTTATACCTTGCAGATCTCTAGGCTTCCGGTTATATTCTTAAGGCAAAAATATATATGCCGGTTTGATCGATGGTACTGCGTGCACAACCGGATTTAGTAGTATCTTGTATAGTGTCGACACGTAGTCTCCACTCGGAGACGCACGCCTAGCCGCGTACTTATTCGCTGTTCGAAAAATAAATCGTCTGCACTTATACTATTCTGTTCTTTTCGTTTATAGCGAACACAAAAGAAAATAATTGTTTAGCCGAGCCGATAGTTTATTTGCAACACATACTTGACCATGCGGATACCACCTCTCTTGTTCCACTGGAGGCTGGGTACTATGGATCTGACTATACAATACCTATTAAGCTGTTCTGCAGAAACTCCCAAAATTCTTAACAAGTAAACGCGTGTCTGCTAAATTTATTAACGTGTATGTTGTGCCGATTGTTTTAAGCATGTTTGCTTGAGTCGGCTGGTGTAGGTGGAAACCTCTCCCTATTCGTGGTTTAGGCTTCGATCAAGTGCAAATATGTAGACTAGAGCATGCAGAAGAATTCAACTTACGCATACCCACCAGGTTTAATTAATGAGTTTCATGTGCTGTGTAGCACGGAATAACGCTTGTCGGTGCGCTGGGACCTGCGCTGTAATCACCGGTTTACCTCTCAAACCCTGTGAACTTTGCGACTCCACACTTATGATCGCGTAATTTCACTCATCCACATGCTTCCTGAATGCTTTTGCTTAAGAGTTTTTGAACATCGTACTGCAAATGGTTAGGTATCATCATATTTTGTTTCGCGGATAAGACATCCATCTTAAACCCTTGGTAAGTAGAGTACGGCAAAAATTTTAACACTTGCGGATCACAATTATCAAGCCATCTCTGGAATGCTATGCGCTCGTCATATGGAAAGAAAACGCCCCGTATATTTTAGTTAAGCTCCAATTTTCTTCTAATTGCAGAAGAATCCTATACCATAACATAGGATTTCAACGTCTTTTCAAGCGGAAACTTTCTCAGCGTTCCAAATGACTTTTGTACAAAGAAGGTTTCGAGTGCTAACGCTAACCGTATGTTCATCGGTTAGCGAGAAAGTCAAGCACGCTAAGGATGAGTTGCATTATCGAAATTACTGCGTATCACCAGTTTGTCAGAACTAATGTACGAACTGTTACACGTAGCAAATTTAACGTCCGCTTGTATTGCATATTTATTCACAATTACACGTCACTATTGTCTACGGCTACGTCGCAACTGACGGACTGAGCCGTTATACTTACAGCCGAAATCGAGTTACTTGTTTAGAGAGCGTCTTGAGTGTATTGCCATTAGTTGATGTTATCTGTCATGTCAATCGCAAACGCGCAATGTACCTTGGAAATGAAGGTACATTAAGTTCATCTACTCAGCTGTAAGGAATTAAATTACGCCATTTACTTGAGAAGTCCCTTTTCCTAAATTAAATGTCCCTCACATTTTCCGCTAGCTATTCCTTCAACGTTCATTGTAGCAGTCTTCTTGGCTTCATAGCCCGATTGACAGTGAACAATAAACAATGGTTTTATACGGGTTAAGATGCATTACTTTTCAAGTCAAGTTAGGTGGTCTGCCGGGTTAAGAAACAGGTTAGTTCAAAAAAACGGTTAGCAATTTTGCGGTCAAAATTATGGACGTATAGTTCTTGCTCCATTATCCTTGCACTCCGAGCGTTCCCATAGCTTCAATATGCAAAATAGTAAATCAAACCTATTTTCCGACAGAACGACGGTGATTGGTGTCAAGTAACAAAATGCATTTAGCGGAGTTCCTCAAAAAACCAACACTTAATTGTGATTAGTGTGGGTGCTGAAGGATCAGATCACGGGAGCGCATTACTTGGTTAACTCAGAAGAATGGAAAATTGTTTTTGCATAACACGACACCTCTGTATTGTTCAGCTTATTTCTTGTGAGCATCAAGTGAGAAGGAAGTTGATAACCTGCAGGCGTCGAACCACTCGAATATGCCACTTTTCAATGGCAAGGTGCGTTATTCGACATATGTACGTACACCTCGGAATTCTGTTGTTGTCATCAAAATTCTCCCCAAAACCGATGGATTATATGAACAGTTTTACTAACTGGAATGACGCTAGTCTCGTTCCTTAAGACATTTTGGGAAAGGCAGCAATGCTGTTTAGTTGACTGATTCTATACGGCCCTTACATTATCCAATTCGTGCAATTTTTCAAATTCGCTAGAGAATTTTGGATCTTATTACGTAGTGTTTTCTGTGTATTTTCTAGCGGCCCCGAAATTCATCTAGCCGTTTTACTGGCGTTTTCCACATTGCTTTGAGCGAGCACGTACCTTTCATGACGCAATTAATGTAGCATACTCTATGTAGTTAGGAAGAATTAGTTGGACAGAATTCATCATTTGGTTAGTGCAGTCAGTCTGCTGTTGCTCGCTGTCTCTGACAAAACAATGATAGCCTCACCACGGTCCAATTCCCTAATCGTCAACAGCCATTAGAATGATCTATTAGCTAACCAGATGCGTGAGCTGCATCTGCACGCTCTTTAACAACAAAGTACTAACGTGCGCGCTAGGTCAAATGTCCTCCGTATCATTAGTAGTACAACAGTTTGGATTTTCGGAGTACAATTGCAGTCACCGTTGCGTACTCTGTCCTAGTGCCATGATGTGCAAACAAAACGATTACAATTAGTCTTATTTGCTGACTGGAGTTCGCCATCAATAGTCGCTTTATGAGTACTTTTCTAAACGATTTGGTATTCTTTTGCTCACACATTGATTTGCACTATATTACAAAGAGCGCTGAGAGGTCAGGATTGAGCAGCGGTCTATATTTATAGATCCCTCGCATTAATGAGGGTATGCAGGTTTATATGTCGTCAATACATATCAACCTCGCGTACTCTTGCGGTCACAAGTCATAGGGATATTTGTAAACCCCTTGAATTATTTGATTATTCAAAACCTGATTTTTTTGCGGAATGTGCGACTTGCTTGTTAATACACGCTACACTCAAGTATTCATCGGACTGGCCTCCATGTGCGGTGTGTTCGTGGACCGCTGGAAACATAGAGTACTCAAACGCGAAAGTTGTGCCTTCTAATTAAACGAAGGTCATTTGCGACAAATTATATGAGGCTAGGTAAGAACAATGCCAAATAGCAGCGCATAGCATCCGCAAGGTTAAATTGTCTGACAAAATTTATTTTGCGAGTATAGGATCCTGTGAATAAAATTCTGGCTCTTAAGCAACCTGTGTCTCCGGAAATCTCTGCATAGACTAAAATGTTAGTTTTCTTTCACGCAAACTTTATTACTCAATTGCTGTAAACTATACCGTATGCCTATGCTGCTTTACCTGCCGCACATTTTCCATCAACACCAGCTCACCTCAGCTGGGTTACACGTCTGCGTTTTTCCTCTATAGGCAATGCACTAATTATTACGACTGTGTGGATGGGCACTTTCGTATCATACGTGTGAGATATACACGGAACATACCGAACGCTGTTGGATTTTATATATATATATATTTATATAATCCTCCTCATTGAGTTGGTGTTATAATCATAGTATCTACACAATTCAATCGCTGTAGTGTGCTGGATGCTGTGTAAGGTATTACGGAGGTTAACATGGGGTGCCACATTTCTCTTTTCCATTGTTTAGCTAGGATAAGCAACTCGGCGAAAAACTACTTTGCGTCCAGCAGAAAGTAATCTAAGGGATACTCGAAATCACTATTCCTCCTAATGGGACATAGGCACCCAAGAGGGTATTTTTGACAAGATTATGGTTATAGAAACCTTCGTTAAAAATCTTGGATTAAATTGTGTCACAACATTATTTCCACCGTCTGAAGTAAAACGGCATGAGGACATTGAGACAGCAGTTGTTGCTAACTTGTATGTTACAACGTCTCCGCCAGGATACGACCGCCGCATGTTTCCGGATGGCTGAGAAGGTGTCGCATTTCTTTTCATGTGTAGGAACATTCAAGCGCCAAAATATTACATCAGGACAACCAAATTTAAAGTAGACCGTAAGGAGCTAATTATAATGTGGATAATGTTAGCTATAAGATATGGAGATCCCCAAATGTATGTGCACAAGTTATCAGCATGAAATCTATATTCCGCTCGCCTTGGGAAATTGTTTGCATATAACATGTTGAGATGGTTTATGTAATCACAGTATCGCTTGCATTATCATGCACCCAAGCTGTCTCATAGACCGATATTTCGTTCGAGAGTGGTAGGATTAAACTGCATTTCATTTTTTCCTGCTTCTGTGTTGGCTCAGATAGTATAATGTTGGAATTTGTTCCTGGTAATTACACGAACTATGTGAATAGTTATCATCATTGATATTAAGTAGAAGGCGCGTTTTTCCGTAATCTATAGATATATTAGAATTGGGTATACTAACTTAAACCCCTATGGACGGTTGCATATTTTAAGTCAACCATCTCTTTACTTTTCGATATTTTGCATAAGATTTCAAACGGCTTTACGTGATGATCCGACGTGTGTAACTAATACATTGACATTTTTGTTTGGCATAATAATATGGTACCGCACGATGAGATTGTACGATGGTTTCGCTTTATATTATGTTAATGATGATTCCTGTATTTTGGTGCATTATGATATCCTAAAGGTTCAAATTAAAGCGCATCTTGGCCCACGACTATCGCCCTTAACCTAAGTATGGAAACCATTACAAATAGCTGATATTAATGATCCTGTTACAATTCATATTTTGTGTATATATGGGTCGCGCAATCACAATTGGGACTGCGATTCCAATTGATTGACCGTCGAATAACAAAGGTGCACTCATTTGATCCCGAGGACCACAAGATTTAGTGGCCAGTACTCACAGTTTCTTGATAACCATTGCTATCCAGCTTAATGTACATGTCCTTCCGTGCAACTCCCTTTAAATGGGCCTTTGTAAAGAGTTGTCAGATGTTTACGAAAAGAATTGCCACGTACAAGAACGAAGAAGCTGGTGCACAACTCCGTGTGTACCAGTTGACTTATAGGGCTTAATCGAGGTGGTGTTGGACGGATTGAGCTGAGTGTTATCTCAAGCATGTGACGTAGGAGATCATCTCAAGTTATTCAGTCAAGGTTGAGTCTAATACTATTTCTCTGAGTATTGTGACATATGTGCCATAGACTAACTCAGCGAGACAACGGCAAATCTCTTCTTTATTGTGTTAAATATATCAAGCAAAAATCGGCAGATGTTTTGACGTACAAGAGACGACAAATGGCTGATTATCTATGCATAATTAGCACAGCGATTTGTTGGCGCCCTACATCCGCTTCCATTCAATTTACCAACCGAATCTAAGGATGTGGTTGTTGTGATAGGTATGTGGTCTGGTCGTTACAATTTACGTGTACGTGTGCCTGTGTCTCTATTTCATTCCATTTCCCCGGTGTGGATGAGTTTGCTATAAATAATGACAAGTTTACTACTCAGATATTACGCGTCACATATTCACTACTGCCTTCAAGGGACAGTTCGTCGTTGCTGGACAGCACAGTGTGCCAGGTCTAGATGTAAATATTGATTTCAAGCGTCTAGTTTTGAACGGGTTATATCCCAACCAACGACTTGTGTACATCTGGTACGAATGTTTTCCTAACTAGGCAGGAATGCTTTCGCACTACCAATTGGAAGAGTATGCGCCGGTTTTGTTGAACATACGTTGTTCTCATTCATTTGCGTGGCGGCCTTGTTCCTTCGAATTTACACTGAATATGCATTGTATGGCTGGAGCCGTAGGTATAAAGGACGGCGGTCTGACACTGCAACATGCAACTGAACGACCAACCACAAGTGTGTGAAAAAATACGCCTAACTTTGGTTAGATATCGTTTATTAAAAATGCTACAACCTAAAGTTAAAAATAACGCTATGTTTGTGAACTAACTTGAGATGTGCCCGGGTTCTGAGCAAGTTATCACCGGCTTTGAAGGTTGGATAGGATGTGCACGCGTGTGTGTGACTCGAACTTACCAATTCCTATGTTTTAGGTTTAATTACACGATAAAGCGAGAGAAACCTCCAGGTAACTTCACAGTCCACTTCCAAAAAGAAAAGTTGTGGGCAGCCCCTCAATCAACGTGAGTATTATCCGTCGCCCACCAGCTTACTGCGGACAATGTGGTAAGGCCTGAGGCAGCTGCTGGGGTGCATTAGCGTCAGCGGTCCCATGCGGGCTCCTACTCGTGTCCTGTCCAAAGGTGTCAAAAACACAACATAATGGGAACTTCGTGAATGATGAAATGTTCTCAAGTTCGTGGTTGTGAAATGTTCGTCACCGGTTTGTCCTGCCTGATTCGGAAATTGGGCGAAAAAAACTGCGCCTTGTCAATGGTGGCAAGTTTCATAAGGAAAACTACACTTACTGGATGGTAGAGCCCCGAGCACAGCTATTTTGTTTTTAACACATTTATTACATTTTTTAGATTTTTCAACACTCTTTGATGTTTTTGGCTTTTGGCTTTGGCTTTTGTAGATACTTCTTCTGATTGTGTTGTAAGTCTGTTGGATCTAGTTGGCATGGATTGTTCCGAATGCTACTTGATTTATTGGTTGTTTTTTGTATGTGTGAGATTTATGCCATAATTTTTTAATAGATACGTATCCTTATGCAAAAGTGAAGGAGTGTAGAAGATTGCTTAACTTTAATAGGCTTTGAGTCGTTTTTGTTAATCTAGTAACTGTGATTTTGGGAAAGGTAGGTGTTAGTCTTTTTTGGCTCTTATATTTCGCTACTTTTGATTATCTTGAAGTGATTGGTAGTTCGGTGGGCGATTATCGTATTCGTGGTTCTTTTGCCAATTTTAGATTTAGTAAACCTATGGTAATTTTTTGGTGTTGTTAACTGTATCGTGAATTAGAAGTCATAATTCTGGGATGATTTTCTTCTTATCTGCATCGATTTAGTTGTGTCTTAAATGTCTGTTGCTTGGTAACGTCACGCTATGAGGACTGCTATCAGCTGGTTTAATTTGAAGTTGATGTTATGGTGGTTTCATTTGCATGTACTTGAAGTTCTGCCAAGGGTGTTTAAGTACAATATGTCTTGGTTATTTCTTTTCACATCTCTGTTACGTGTGCTCGCATTTGATGCGGGCTTGTTAGCGTATTCGCTTTGCAGGTTAAGGTTCCATGTTTGGCCTAGGATGTGTCGTTATGTCGAAGAAATGTGGTTGTTTGTTATAATAATTTTGTTGCTTACTTTTGAGTTATTATCTATTAATCTAATGTACCTTGATGGCCTCTTTCTTATTTGTATTTGAGTTAAGCTATCGGTTGGTGAGGTCGAAGTATTTTGGACGGAATTGATAAGTTTGATTCGTTCGAATATTATTGACCCTTCTGCAAATAGGTCTTTGATGTCTATGGGTTGTAGTTGATTTGTGAGAGCTAGGTGCAAGTTTTTCAAGTGTTTTCTGGTGTGGCGTTGTTGTTTTTATGTTTTCAATTCTGAAATGATATTTACCTTCATATATGTTTTAAAATTGTTAAACTATGTTATTAATAAGGCAGCTTCGTTTATTTTCCTTTGTATATTTGTACATATTGGTTGTGAAGTAGAATATTCTAACTATCCTTGATTTGCCGTTTGCAAAAATGGATTTGTTGAGTGTTTGGCTATGGCGGTTCAGGCTATTTTGTCAATTATATTACCTTGACATCCGGTGTCGTATTATGCTGTTACAGTACAGATTTCTATAATTTTATGGGTACTTTTGGGGCCACATGTGTTCGTGTCTTTTCTGCTCTTATGTGTTTGGAGTTTATTAGCCTTGTGTTGAGCCCTATATGTTTAGTTGATATGCAAAAATAGTAAAATGGTTCATTTTTTCTAGGATTTCGTGTTGGTGATGCATTTCAATTTCGTATGCATATTACGTTAAAGGACTGGTTTATGCTTTCGGTGGCTTTGAATTTGCAAGCATGTTTGATGTGATTAGGTCTTGGTTTGTTTGCGGATACGAAGGTTTATAAGCTAATCCAATGTCTACTATTGTATGAAGCAGGCCTTAGTGGAACGTTTTTCATTTTATGACACTTGTGTTTTCCGCAGCCACAAGCGACATCCGAGGTTAGTACCTCTATAAATGACAAAGTTGTTTGCAATAATCTGTGCGATCGAAACTCCGTAATCGGTAATAAGATGTGGGTAGACGAAATACTCTACATAATAGATGTAGCTTAACAAAAGTGTCGCTTGATCACTACGGAACAAAAGACTAGCTATATACACCGTTTTGATCATATGCTCCTCAATACGGAACACGAGAGCAAGAATATTTGGTTTCTTCCCGATCCTGCAACTAATGACCGAGGTAAGGCGGTAGTAGTGTGATAATTCAATGATTAGTTATGACAATTCTATTATGTAGTCTAGATCGAAGAAAGCTGGATTTTTTAGAAAAGCAAGACTGAACTTAGCAGCCAGACGAAGGTGATGGTTTAAGGACAGATTGCATGGCGGGTGAAGAACGATTAGCCATTTATAAAACAGAAGACTATGAGCATTACAAGACAACCACATGACTTGTGTCCCTTCATCGTACTGAAGATGGCACTAAAGCGCTTCGACTACCTAGGTCTCCAAATTGTCGATGAGATCAAGATGCAGCTCACTGCTGTACTAGTGTAGTATACCACCTCCTCCATTTAGTCGCTTGTTGCGCATAACGTATATCCGAGGAATTAAGATTTCAGCGTCAGGCATCGCTAAATATAACTATGTCTCGGGGGACCATGGGGAGGTTCCAAGGCTTTAAAACTTCAAACAGCCGAAGCTTAATCATTTTGCTAAAAATACTTCTTGCGTTGGTAAAAAAACAGGCGAGTGCCAAATATGATAGAAATTCAATCTGTGATGTGATATTGTGAATGCGCCTGATGAAAACCATGACAAGGTTGGTACTTGTATAATGTCCTCCACCAGGAATGCTGATTCCATAGGAGAGAAAATCGTTGCAAGGTGGGCAGGGAACCCCGATATCGATATGGTGCTAGGCCGAAAGATTGGTTGGGTAAATAATGAGAATATCTGTAGCTCGAAGTGTGGATGAGAGGAATGTTCAATTCCACGAGTCGGGCATTTCTGTCGTTGCAGTTTCTTTGCCAAAAAGACAACATCTTCAGTGAGGCTATTCAGGCTAGATTCGCGGTCTCGCAAACCAATATCAGATCCGGGTGACTATTGATTGTTGCCTGCTTCGAATATCAGTCTTCCATCTGTTCACGTGAGTCCGTCGAGTGAGCACCAATTATCCTTGTCGACTTGGTGCCTAATGCTGGCTTAACCTGCAGAGCTTCATAGACACCCTCCAGCTACAGGTGTTTGTTGATTGAGTTCCGGCCAGGATGCAACGCATCGAGGAGCACACGCGCTCTGCTGTTTCTTGCTTTTCCAATTTTTTCAACGTTCCCAAAATCGAACTGATGGTTATCGGCATCCATGTGTACTGACATTAAGGATTTCTCATAGTGGCGGCGGATGGCCAGACGATGATCGTGCAGTCTTGTGCTAAGTTTTCTTCCAGTCTGGCTTACATAGTACTTGTCACAGTTCTTGTGGACATTCCGTAAACTACACCCGATGTTTCTTTCTTAGTGAGTTTGTCCTTCACCATAAAAAGTTAACTTTATATTGTTTCCGTTGCTTCCTGTGCAACAGTTATCCAGTGAGGCATTAGAAGCCTCGCTGCCTTTTCAGAAATCCCATGGATGTAAGGTAGGATAATCGTTCTTCTCTCTGTTGCATATGTGGATGCGGGTTTTGACTGACTCTTCCACATCAGACAGCGTAGTATAAAGCTTCTGGGGCACGATTTTCGTTGAAACGTGCTAATTAGGTGGACTTCCTCCACCTTCCTCAGTTGCGGCGTGCTACAATGTGTCTGGGCTTGTTTGAAAAGCGTCCTCACACAACTTTGCTTGTATATCGTCGGATGGTTACTGCGATAGGTTAAGATCTGATCGGTGTGGGTCACTTTCCGATAAACTATTGTTGCCAGTGACTCAGAGGCATGCCTTCTCACGAGCACGTCCAAGAATTGCAGCTGAGCATTGTTCTCTTCCTCTTTGGTGAATTGGATGCCGGATAATATATTGCTGAGTAATTGATATGTTTCTTGTAGCCTACGGCATTTGAGGATGACAGACGTACCGTATATGTAACGTACCCAAAGTGTAAGCTCCAATGTTGGCAATGCCATCTGTTCCAAACTTCGCATCACTGCTTCCGCTACCAGTCCAGAGATTTGCGACCCCATTGGCGTACCCGGTATCTGGTTGTATATTTGACCGTTGCAAGTGAGAAGTGTGGTGAGACAAAAGTCAAGCAACCCCATCATTTGTGTGACTTCAATTCGGTTGCTGATATTTACCGCTCCTTTTTGTTCAAGCAGATTCTTCATAGTTTGCCTCGCCGGCGTCGTGTCAATTAATGTTAACAAAGGTGAACGTCAAAGGATACCATTATCTAGTCCCTCTATATTATTATTCCCTTACGTTTTTCAAGGACTTGTTGTGCTGACTGGATTGAGTGCTCTGAGCCTGCGATTAGGTGCTTCAACTGTTTACAAAATTCCTTAGAATGCGGTGTCATCAATCATAGCGCATTCAATCATCAGGCGCCATTTTCGCAAACTCCTCCCAAGATTTGATAAACTTAAATAGCAATATGGACATGAAGCAGATTATTTTCTAAATATTATAATGTTGTAAGATGTATTGGCATCTAAGTGGACTTGTATAGCGAGTGGAAACGCAGCTAGATTCACGAAAGCCGGAGGCAGCGATTTCGTCCCCAGCCGGACATTTGTGTAAGTAAATAGATGTATTTAGCATGTCACGGTCGAACTGCTTGTTTAAACTCAACACAAAATAACACTCTTAGTTTGTAATATTTGGCATATATTATATGACCATCTAGTGGGGAAATCTCCAGGTCGCTACAGTAAGTTGCTAATTGCAGCTTATAAACCCTTCCGCATTTAAGGCCTCTAAAAGGCAGTAAATCTAGCGCAAACATATTGAAGTGGTTCTTTGTCATGGTAGCTATTGTTTGGTTATGTTATGTGGTCTCCAGATGAGGCTACATGGATGCAAAACATGTGTGTCTAAGTTACGGTTCATCTTTGCTTAGTAAGTTGTTGTACGCCTTTATAACGTTTATCAATTGAACTACATAAGCTTTCGGTACTAATTCTTACGACGTACCCTATTTGCAAATCTATTTTATTGTGTATAATTGTTTGGGACTATATTTACTGCGTTCTAGCTTCGTCTTTTAATTAAGTACACTCCTTTTTCACCATCATATAAGTGGTTACTAATACACTTGAAGCAGGCTTCGTGTAAAAATTGTTTCAAGATTAAACGTGTGTGGGAGCAATTCATGGGAAATAGTACTGTTTCGTTCCAAATTCCCGCAAAACAGACAGTTTAACCACTTTCCGTAATAGTGGCTGAAATGCAATTTGCCCTATTAGCATTCATCAATGTTGTGCATTGCTTAGTCACTTGCAGTTGATTTAACCAATGCCCGCTGGTAAATTACGCCAACTTGTCAGCAGCTTATGTCACCGAGACAGGGAGGGCGGATGTAGACGGTCTGAACTTGTAAGCCAACCGGAATTTAGCCCATTCCCCCCTCTACTGCCATGCAGTTACATACTGATGCTTTTACACAGAGACCCTAGTAACATAAAACTATCTGTCACATTAACAGAGCAAATGCATAGTGAGACGTCGCGGATAAATATTAGAGAGCTGTTTTGGCAATCAAATGTTTTGATCCAATCCAGATTAATATTTCCTTTGTGGAAATCATGATTTTCTATTGTCACCGGAATGTTCGCTCAACAGAGTCGAAGGCATGGAGCAACATACGATCAATGTTATCGAAATCAATCAGTAAAGACCAAACATCATGACATGAAAGGTATGCACTTGTACTTGGCAGCAATATTTACTTTAAGCAGCTTTATTACTCTGTTCAAAAGAACACGTTGTCAACGACTGGGGATATTATTGCAAAGGACTAACCAAGCCAACGTTTTGCACTTAGGTAGCACACATCAAGCGTCATTGTCTCCTATTTCTTCCAGATGGAGCAGTCTCGTTGCAGAGGAACACGATCATGGTTGTCTGTAATTTAGCTTTCTAGTGAGCCAACGTATTATATCACTTTATTTGTGTTTGTTGGTGTAACTATATTTTCTTTTTGTTAAAGCGGAGGTAAGAATACTCTACCGCTCCCTGTTGTTTTGTGAGTTTTGCCCCACTCACCTCTACTCACCCTGCCCTCTCTTCCGGTTCCTCGCATACGTTCACTTTTGCCTCACATTTGTGATTAGCTTGTATGGACACTGAAGCTTACGGTTATTCGCTTTCACTTTGTGAATTTCGTTCGTTCGTGAGGCAAATTATCGATCCCCCGCTTTTTGAACTGTCCAGCATTGACTGATCGAGTGCCAGCCTTTCCGCATAGCATATGATATGCCCTCATTTGAATATCGTATTGAGTTGCATAGACAGACGCTTGGTGTCTGGTTTGGCTTGCTATGTCATGGTTTGTTGCTCGGTCGTTGGTGTTCTCACTACCGTTAGTGGGTGGAAGCAGTCGTGGGGCTCCGATACAACAATTTTCAAGGCATGTTCAATGACAATTATATTGAAATTATTCACCCAAAACATTCTAAAACGTAAACGTTCAACCAAAACCCTCAACGGGCCGGGTTACAATTAGTGAACGCCGACCGATCCACGGCGATACATAGGTTTGGAGTCACTGCCGTAGAGTGCACCGGCTCGCTAAATCCCCCATATCACAATAGACCGGCTGCTTGTAGTGTAATCCCTTCGCAACAAGATAGTACATGTCTGCGTACTTGCGGAACAAGAAGGAAATTAATATAAGTCACCGTTTAACATATCCTTTGCAAGGGAATTGTAAGGCTGAAATCAAACACATAACACATGCCTCCTTCATCGCTTCATTGGTGATTATGTCATTCCACCCGGGAGCTGTCCTGTGTACCTCGATCAGAATTGACTTGTGTGGTTTGTATGGGGGCGAATTTTTTGGAATATTCAACTTAGACATTCAACTTAGACCTGTGGATCCGTCACAAAAGTGCTATTTCATCGCATAAATAAAGAAGTTACGTGTAGTGATTGGTATATATTCTGCTGCAACGGAGATCGTTCTGCTCTTTATGTTACGGACTGCTTGACTTCGAGGTCAAACGGTAGCTTCTACTGCGTCTTCAACCATCCGACCGAACTAGCCTGAATACCCACCAAAACGAGACAACCTATCTGCGCCTCTTTTATAGAGTATCGTTGTAGTACCAAGCCAACGTTGTTCACTGTTGTCCTGCATGCAATGTTTCCGCCCTAGCCTCTGACATCTCCTTTGCTCACTTACAAAATGGGCTTGACTCCACTTCAGGCTTATACCCGGTGTTCTGAGTGCACGCGTTTCCCTTGCCTCAGGACTGTGCGCGCTCCTATGGATGTCTCAGACAAGACCATTTTCCAGTGAGGGCGCGCGGCACACTGTGCACCGGCTGAGCTCCGTTTAGTAAAGTCTCAATTGTCGTCCATTTGAGTTGGACCACGCTAGTCTCACGCAAATCTCACAGTTTTCCTACCCAGCTTCGAAAGGGTGAGTAGTCTGCGTGTGACTGTTTTCAATCGCTACGCTATACCGAATTCTATTGGCTGGTAGCCTCTGCCCACGCAGTGATACGTGAATGCTACGTGGATGATTATCGGATGATAGCCTTTGCGTTAAGAACGATAGCTTCTGAACTAAGAATGATAGCTTATGAACTAAGGGTGTAAGTTTTTGCGTTAAGGATGTCAGCGATTGCGTTAAGGATGTTAGCAAGTGAGAACTGGTATAGTTGCCTTATCCAGCTACCAACAGGTTTGGTTTAGGTCTCTTGAAGTAGACCTAGCAATAAGCTTATTTATAACTCCAAAAACCTTGATGAAGGCAAAAATTGGTGTACTCGTAGGCGACGACTTTGCTGAAACACAGCCAAAATTGAAAGCCGGCTTTTGACGTTGATCCGCTTATAGTACCCTCAAGAAGGTTTGCGCAATGGGTAGATTTGATCGAGTCCAATTGAATGAGTGAACGCAGGCCGATGTCCGACAAAATTTGAATCAGAAAGCTTGAAAAGTCAGGAGCTGGGAAAAAATTCCGACCGGTGCAGGTGACAACCACTGTGAAAGGACACAGTAGGACACAGTAGGTAACCTACTTCAGTTCCCACTTTCAATTTTACGCCGCAATAGGTAATGATTAAAGACAAACCAGGGATAAAAAGTAAAAGCGTCATTTACTCCGTTGTGGTTCATTAGGACTGAGCTCATGTGTTACAAATACTACAGTACATTTAAAACTACTAATGTGCACAAAGTCTTCTTCGCGACATTCACCAATGAGAGGTTTTAAGCATGTCGGACCCGTTGGCTTGATTGCTCGTGGTCAATGCTTTTGCGCGCGGATATTGCTGGACATTTACGTGGAAAAACTAAGATTGTCTTAATTAGCACTTCAGGGCAATGTTGCGATATTCATCAAGATTACCTCAGGTTAGAGTGGCAGTTCATGCTTTACGTTTAGAAAACCCTATAAAAACAAGAATTCTGTCGCACGCGCAAGCCCGTGTAACTACGTTTTTCAATTATATACTTAGCTTCTAAGTCACTATACACAGAAATTTACTTTCCGTTATATTTATGCGCCGTTTGTTCAAAACAATGAATATTTTCCTCTTGTTTGACGCTGTGGGTTCGCTTATGTGAATTGAAATCTTAACTGGCTAGCTTTGTTATAAGGCCTTTGCTCTCTTAATCACGTTTGCATCAATTTAGTCTTACTTTTGATTACGAGTACAAATGGGTGTTTGCCTGAAATATTGCCCTTTCTATGAAGAGGTTTACAATTCGACTTGGCTCAGGCCCTAAAGCTTTCGCCGTTCGTGATCCCATCTTTTCTTCGTTGTGTGTGGATGAAGTTGCCCCATCCAAATGTGCCCGTCATGCTTGTGATTTTTTCTGTCTTTGCCAGTCATTGCGGCTTTTCAGACCTCCACTTGATATTCGACATTCGCAAACTAGACTAGTTGCGAGGACGATTTTGTATCGTCGCGTGTACCACGCAGTTCCTCTTGTTGATTAATAATTATAATCAAAATGAAACAAAGGTGAATTGTTCATCAGATGAGAAGCAGGGTCTATATTTAGCAATGTGAAATTGCGGTAAATGAAAAGCGCATATTCCTCGACCATGCAAAACATGATACACCTGGAGGGACCGGTTTTTGCACAGTGGTATGTCAAGAAACATATTATTTTCAACAAGTTCTCCAGAGTAGTTCTTAAAACCATTATGGGAATCTCGGGGGTCCTTCAGGAATTTAGGATAGCTGTTATAGTAATAAATACAGATAAATCTAGACATTCCTTTCAAGTGATACAGTCTACTGGGAACCTTCTTCCATGCGGCCAGTTCCATTGAAGCTTCTAACCCGGACTTCATGCCCCATTTGGTATTATGCCATGGTGGCATTTAAAGCAGGTAAGCCATCACCTGTTGAACTCGCGTGTTTCATTGGCGCCAAATATTACGACAGCTTTAGCGCAAAACAAAATTTCATTCATTTCATTTTCTTTTTCGATGCCATGGCTATTTCGTCCAGGTTTGTGGTCGGATGCACCATGGAGGCCTTTCAATAGTCCTACTGCAAGCAACCGAACAAGATTACTTGGTGGAAAAACAATTTTCCAGCCAATAAAAAGCAAGCTTTATACAGTGTGGGAGTAAATTCAATGCTACACAAACAGCCGGGGATATATCCCAATATATAATCTCTTGAAAAGTGGTATGAATTGAATTGGAAACCAAAATGAGTTTTCTTTGGCTCAGGTAAATGTTTTCCTAATTATTCTCTAAATCTTTTCGTCCGGGAAACAACTAATGAGAAAAAGGAAAAACTTATTTCCGAAACATACATGCTAATAAATTTTTCCCGCGTGGGAGAGAACTTTATTTTTCTTACTGAAAATTTATGCAAGGTGTGAGAGATTTTGTTTGATATAAGGGAAGATAATTTATAACAGGCAACAACATATGAATGATCATAAAATTAAAGTCGGAGACTTAGCCATTTCGAGCTTATTTGGAAATTAATTTTATGAAGCTCTAATAAACGTTAGACTCTATCTGAAGAATTCTGCGGAAACTTTCAATAAGCATTAGACTAACTAATAAAGAATTTAATAACCGTTCATTATCAAATTATGCGAGTCATGCATATACAGGCGTGATAATTATATCAGAACAACACGTGGTGGGGAACCGGATAAAAATAAGTGTTAAGCATAGTAATTAATGTATATTTGTGGGCACGTGTGTACATCCTAACCACGTGCCTGCATGCTAAGTCTCTTTCAGGTGACGGGTTTACAGTTTTGTCCTAACGTTTTTATTTCTCATATTAATATCTACCTGAAATATCCTCCACAAAATTTCCCATGTTGCTTACGCTCAATGTAGTTAACTTCGATAGTGTTTTCCCGTTTGTTGCATTTTCTTAACATATATTTTCTAAAGTATTGAACTTACCGCGGATCGGATCGTAACCAATTTCTTTTATACGCTCATTTAGTGAAGAGTTATGCCACCTTATCTGTATGTAGTAGCCGATTTATTTTATTTCATCTTGTCATTTCAAGTGTAGCTGTTGCTTGATATCCCCATGTGGCTGCGCTTTATGTCCATGTTAACAATGAGCTTACTTCTCTATTACTCACTACCTCGTCCATACTGGTGCCAGGAGACAGTTGGTCATTGCTGGCCGGTACTGGGTGCACGGTCCTTGTGGCCCTGTAAATATTAAAGAGTGGTTCCATGCACTTAGCGTGGAGCGGACTACGGCACAGCCACCGCATTGTGTGCGCTTGATTCCCCAAGTACAACATGCTTGTGTTTGCTTATGCTGGTGAAACACGGCTCCCAGCTACACGCTTTCCGGTCGTATTGCATCAGGTTTACACTGGATATGGGGTGTGTGGATGAAGCTGTGGGTGGTGCAGCGCAAGCACCCATAGTCCCTCTGCAGACACACGCGCCCTGTGGCTGGCCACAGTGACAGGCCATTCCGAAACCGGAGGTCGCCAACCATGGTGTGTATCCTCAGCTTGGTGTAAAAATCTAATACGAAGATCACTAAGCATGTAACGCAAGCTTGCTAGACACGTAATCACAGCAAGCAAAAAAGGTTTGCAAAGTAGGAGGTTTATCAATCAATTGCGAAGGTACAAGGTTCACGGATACTCGCGTTGCGAGATCGGAGGCGCGTGTCACATGATTGACTGGCGGGTGTGAGTGATAACGAATCCGCGCACAGCTGAAGGAGACGGATTGTAGTCATTCGCATATGTGACATCCCCTTATATCTAGAAATGATTACACTCTTAGCAAAAAACTCTCAACGTGTTTATGCATACGCTAAAATCTCTGAAGAGATTGTGCATCTGAAGATTGTACAGAATCCTGGGGGTTGCTTCTGTTTCCGGCTGTACCGAAGCTGCTTCATCCCGACGTTCAAGTGCTGTTATCCCAACACAACTTGAGCGTATGTGATCTGAGTGTCGTCTTCCTGTCCGACCATTTAATTCGAGATCTGCTTGGGTACACTCACCTTTAATAACACTTGCGTATTGCAAGTAGCTCTCATAGGGATGTCGTGTGGATAGGTGATCACGCGTCTGTCAACTAGAGTAGTGCTCAACTTGAGATGCGGCAGCCTTGTGTTTTTCCTCTCTATGTCTGCTCTACGATTTGGAAAAAGAAGATGCAGCCAGTTAGGGACTTTTCGGTCAACCATCATCTCCGCAGGTGATTTACCAGTGGTTTCCGTTGGTGTTATCCTGTAAGCAAACAGAAAGCGAACTAATCTCGTCTGAGCAGTTCCTGCTGCTTTTTTTTAGAGACGCCTTTTTCTTTTCTGCAGCGCCCTTTCTGCTAGCCTGTTGGGATAAAGGTGATATGGAGCTGTACGGACCTGCTAGACATCATTGCTCATCATGAAGATTTTAAATTGTTTGCTAGTGAAACATAGCCCATTGCTTGTGTGGAGTGTCTCTCGTATCCCAAATATGGCAAACAATGGCCTCATTTTCGAGATAGTTGTCTCTGTAGTAGTGTGGGAAACGGGATACGCACCTGTCCATTTCGTATGGGACTCAATTAGCAGCAGGAAAAGTACGCCATTGATGAGTCCAAAGTAGTCCCCTTGGGTGTGCTGCCATGGCTTTTCAGGCAGACGCCAAGGGTGTACCTGACCGGGAGGTTTATTTGAATGATAATGCTGACACAAACCCCATGTTTGTAGATAGTTTTCTAATTCTGAATCTAGGCCAGGCCACCAGCAATAACCGCGCACCAAGGCTTTCATTCGAGCTACGCCTGCATATGCTTTGTGTAGATCGTTTAGGATGAACGGCCTTGCCTTTAGCAGTGGAATATGGCAAGATCCCCAAAACAAGCATCCATCATGAAGGATCAATTCATGTTTCCGTTGTCCATAAGGTTTAACATCGAGGGGAACTGTAGTAGGCCAGCCAGTTTTTGTAAATCGCACTATAGAAGATAGCGTTGGATCACCATCGGTCCACTGACGTGTCAATGGAGTGGTGTTGAGGTGTTGCATTAGATGCACTATCTCTACTGGTTCCTCCATTATTTCCTCTAGGGTCGCATGTGGTAACCTGTTTAATGCATCCGCTGTATGATAGTTCAACCAAGGAATATAGGAGATTCGATACTTATATGCACTTTGTATTATTGTCCAGCGTTGTATTCTCGGTGGAAAGATCTGCTCGATTCCCTTTGACTCCTTCGGCAAGAATATCAGTGATTGTTGGTCAGTTTGTATTTCGAAATATTTGCCCCCAAAATTACTGATGAAACCTCTTGACGCCAAATATAACTGGCAGGGCTTCTTTATCCAGCTGGGATTATTTCTTTACGGCGTGTTGTAAAGTTCGTGAAGCAAATGCAATCGGGTGAATGACACCATTCGACATTTTGTGGCATAGAACTGCTCCGAATCCGTATGGAGAGGCGTCACACGGCATGCTTAACGGTTTTTCACCATCGTAATGGACCACCACATATGTGGAAGCAAGACACTTCTTTGCACAAGTAAAAGTAGATTGATGCTCACTTTTCCACATCCACGGGATGTTTTTTTAGCAGTTCGTTTAATGGAGCAAGAATGGTCGAGACATCAGGTAGGAAACGACGATAGTGCTAATGCTTTCCTAGGAATGACGGTAGTTCATTACTAGTCTTGGGCTGAGATGCCTGCACAATAAGCGCTATTTTATATTGCAGGACATGCAAAGCTGTTTTGCCCAGTTTGTAATCAAGGTAGCAAACAGAATCGGATTGGAACTCACAGTTGGACATTATTAATTTAAACCCACACTCTTCCACACGCTCGACAACAGTTCGTAATGTTTTTTAGATGATAGGCATATCTGCGACCAGTAACAATGACCTCGTCCAAGTATGCACATATGAATGGTATATCTTAACTATATTATCCACCATCCGTTGCAACTGCTGGTTACTGAATTTATTCGAAATGGGAGGCGCGTGTACTGGAATATTCCCAGATAGGTAGTTATTGTGGTCAGTTAGTGTGACTCCTCATCAGGTTCGACCTGAGATTACACGTGAGTGAGATGCAGCTTGGAAAACTTTTGGCAGCCAGCTAAAGTCGCGTACAATTCTTCAAGACTTGGTAGGGGATAATTTTCCACTGTGGATGTTCGGTTGAGTGACCATTTTATAGTCTCCGCAAATATGGACGTAGTCGTCAGGTTTGAGTACAGGTGCAATAATAGTGCCCCAAGCTGGATGTTGCATCGGAACTATGACTCCCTCTGATTGCAGACGTTTCATCTCTGCCTCAATATTAGTACGCATTGCATAAAGCAATGATTTAGCTTTGTAAAATTTTGTCTCGACACCCTCCCGGAGTTTGATAGAAGCATTAAACTGAGGTATTTTCCAACTTGTTTTCAAGCTACGGTGGGTACAGTTTCAATAATCGATCCAAACTGTCGTCTATAACAGCGAGTTGCTTGAGTTTCAGGGTCTCGGGAAAGAACTGCATCCAGTCTCGATCCATGAGATTCGATTTGTTACCAGGTACAACGATTAAGGTAGGGTAAATTCTCCCTCCTCGTGCCTGGCTTTAAGGGAACAACTGCGCAACACCTGAATCGGATCACCTGCGTACGTCTGTAATATTGAGTTACACGGTTGCAAAGGTGGTAGTTTTTTCATTGAACCGCGGTTTATGATGGTGACGATCGCCCCAGTAACTAGCTCCATGTCTATTGGTTCATCCTTTAGCTTCAGACGTATTGTGTAAGGAGGACAGTTTTTGAGTTTCACGCAGTTTAACTACACGGAGTTAAGTTCACTATTCAAATTTTCTAGGACCTTATCTTCAGGTAGCTCTTTCTTGCATTGACAACGTGATGAGACTGAAGTAAACGGATCGAAGTCATTCTCATACTTGACAAAATCCACGTTGCTTTCCGTTCCTCTATACGGCAGTGGAACGTGGACGATGTACCAGCAGAATGTGCGATCTCTCTAGCGGTAGCAACAACAGTGTTTCCGACTGATTATGCGCATCTGTTGTTGCGACAGATTTGCTGGTAAGGATGTGCTGCGCCAAACTTGAATGTGTGCGATGGCTTGGATATTTTTGCTGAGACATCTGAGGTGGCTCCGTCATGTGCAGCATATAGATCTTACAAGGATACCGAAGCAACTATTATATGAGCAGCTGAGTGTTGGAAAGCAGCATGCGGGTAGACCGAAACTACGTTACCAGGGCATGATCAAAGTGAACGGCTCACGGTCTAATTTTGATTGCAGGCCATAGCAATTGAAGGCGGTTTATCGGCCTGTATGAGATCTAATCACGACTGCAGTTGCCGAGATGCAGGAGAATGTCCTCATGCATGTTTAGAAGAAGCGACAAGTGGGGAAACGGCAAGCGCCGATGGGTTGTACTCCATTAACATCGAGCGCTAGGTGCTATAACACATGCGGTCGCGAGTGCCTGAGTCAGGCAGGCCTAGTGAGCCATGAGCGATGTCACTCAGGGTCAGCACCGAAACAAAGACAAGTCCTGCACAGAAAGTAGGCAGAACCGGCGCAGCGTTTGCAGCTACGCTGCACGCGATTTATTAACCGCTTGCTTACATGCTGGACTTTTTCATTTATATTGTCCTTTTTGCTATATTGTCTCATAAATGTCCACGTGCACCATCTTCTGTAAACTCGCAGACGTTTCTCAAGTTAATTGTTGGTAACTTTGATGATATTTGCCAATTTGAGACATTTTCTTACAATACATTTGCTGATATCTGAAATCTTTAGCGGAATTTAGAGCAACTGATTTATTTCATAAGCTCATTTATTGAAGAGTTATGTCACCGTAACTGTATGCATTAATCGATTTATTTTATTTTATTTGTCCTCTCAGGTAATTGGCTGTTGCTTGATATCTCGGGTGTGGCTGTGTTTTATGTGCACCTTGACAAGGTGCCTACCTCTACTACCCACGGCCTCCTTCTTGTTGGCTCCAGAAGACAGTTGGTAGTTGCTGAAGTGGACGGGATGCACAGTCCTTGTGGCCGCATTAGCATCAGATTGTGCTTCCGTGCACTCACTGTGGAGCGCACTACGGTCCAGCCACCTCCTTGTGGGCGCTTGATTCCCCAAATACAACCTGCTTGTGTTCACCGGTGAAGAAGTGTAGGCCGGCTACATTGATGATACATGGCTCCCATCCACATGCCTTCCGGTCTTATTCCTTCGGGTTTACACTGGTTAGGTGGTCTGTGCTTTGAGCTGTTGTTGTCGAAGTGCAAGCTTGTAGGCGCAGGCGTCCTGCGGCTGGCCACTATGATGCAAATCTGAAAACGGGTGCAGTCAACCACGGTGTTTCTGTGACCGATTGCCCATAGTACGCTGAGACTAGTGGTATCTAGAACCTGACAGAAATTTTATTCACTGCTACTACTGTAGTGCCATGAGCATAGATCATGTGCGCATCTTCTTTGCGACCACTGTGAAATAATTGGGCATGGGCTTCTTCTCTAAACGTAAGTAAGACTGTATCATGGTAAGTAGGGCTTGCTTTTCTTAGGCATATAAAGTGACAGTTTGCTCCACTTATGCTATTAGCGATGAACAGGAGATGCTTCATATTTTCATGGTTTAATTTGTTTGGTTTATTAACGTTGATATCGCTTTTAGTCCGATTTGTGCTATTAAGAATTGTCGTGGTCAGCGACAAAAAAGATCGATCCTGCTTCTTGAAGTGTTTCGCATTCGGTGTCTCAGGAACATTCGCTAATCATGATATCCATGGCATCTTATCCAGTACCTGACTAACCTCTTTGAGTTTTCGGTTTATACGGTTACCTTTTCTATACTTACCTTCTATTTATCTATATTTACCTTTTCTATGTTGTAAATTTTGATGACAATTTCAGATAATATAATTGGTGCAGTGCTCTTATATGTAGCAGCCATCGTTAGACAGTTCCTGTTATTTTCCATGCCATCGATTACAACCAAATTTGCCTTTTCGTCAGGTGACTCTAATAATTTTGGAACACCAAACCTAGCAGTATTCGGTTTACGGCTGGCTACCTCACGCTTGTATTCAGTCGTTTTCGGAGGAAGCGCTGGTTTTATCGTCATCATAAAGAAATAACTCATGTGACAAAGCCAACCTCGAAGATCAGCTATAAAAACTCAGAAAGCTCTAAGAAGAAAATAATCGTGAATTCCAGGATGTGGATGAAACCAAATATGGCGCTACCCTGACGAAAGATTAATACGAGAGACCAAATACCATTGATGGAATCATGTTTGGTACTAAGAAATGTTAATAAAAGTTGCGTAACTCAACGGTTTCATTTTTATACCGTCCGGTTTCCTCGGTTAGTTTGGATATTTAGTTGCCTTAGATTCCAGTCCTGTGTCGGTCGTGAACGAGAGTAAAGCGTGACTCGTTGGGTTCAGGCTAATGTGGTCAGAGACGAAAAACTTTTGACTCGCTATGGAAAAATGCTGTATTATTTCATTAATTAGCTTGCGAGATCTTCTGAGCTCAGTTGTCGTGATCTTACTAAATGAATTAGTTTGACCTTCTTTGTGTGCCCTTTATGAAAATGTATATGCACTCTGTGTTCTCTATTTGCATTGTTTCAATATGGACAGGGAAAGCTATTTCCATGTAGAGAGAACCAATATATGTCATACCATTGCATGCTGGAAGCTACGTCCAAATTTCGCAATTATGTTTAGTAAACGCTCATTACGACAGTCGTAAAATATGGTGAAACGCCTATAGAAGAAAACAGCAGGCAGACAGAAGACAGAGCACAGTTGACTGTAATTATGGAAGATGAAAGGAGCAAGTGTCGAAGCAGGAAAATGCGATGGAATCTGGACGGCAGGTAGTAGAGTACAGCCATATGGTATAGTGTACAAGTATTGAGTAACAATATTGTGCTTCAGAGCAAATACGGACATTTGAGTGTATAATGAGCTCCCCAGAGACATCGGATGCGTACTAGCCAGAATTTAAGTCAGAGGAAACGGGCAAACGCGTAAAATATTCGACGGACCTGTTAAATTTGCGGTAGGATTTGCTTTGTTGTTTCCTAGCCGCTTTTCCTTTAGTCACAGAAGGACCCTAGTTTAATTAGAACTCATAGCTTTCGCATTTTAATCATTTTCGTTTGTAACGATCCACGAACAAGCTGTTCATAGAGGCTAGTCGAAAGGATTTTTGATTATTGTGTATAGTAGCAAGAAAAGCGCAAGTACTGTAACATATTTGCGTTGTAAATAATTAGATCATTGAAAGGGTTTACGAATTCCCCGATGACCGTTTTCTTGGGGGTACTACAAGCATACATTTGATAATGCTATAAAAACAGTCCTACACTAATTAAAGCGTGCGATCCATAAATCTATACTGCTGATTCATTCAAACATAGCACGGCTGCTTGTAAACCCGTGAGGATAAGTGTTGATGGAAAAATGATATAGAATCCCTTAGGAAAGTGATCATAAAGCAATCAAATTTGGCGCTCTCTAGTCGGCAACTAAAGTCGATTGTAACTATTTTGCTCGCTCGCCATAGCCCAAAAAATGGTGTACGAAATGGCAACTGTGACTACGCTCCAAAAATTCAACGTGAAGTATTACTTGTGATAAGTTGGACAGTGGATGGAGTACGCACGTCGGCACTTTCCGTCGTTGAAGAGCGTGCAGATGTAGCCCACACATCTGGTTAGCAACCCGATCAGTATAACGACTGTTGTCGATTGGGGAATTGGACGGTGCTGGTGCTACCATTTGTTTTGTCAGAGGCAGCGTACAACCGCAGACTCACTGCACTGACCGAGTGTTGAATTCTGTCCTAATAATCTTTCTTAACCACATGGGATGAGGCGACGTATTTAGCGTGATTAAATGTCCGTGCGCGCACGAATCTATGGTCTCAAACGCGAGTAACATCGCTTAAGAATTTTGTGGGCCGCTAGATAATACACCGAAATGTAGGTGAGGCAACATCCAAAATTATTAAGCAAATTTGCGAAATTAGACTAGGATTGTGAAAACAAATTTGCGAGCAGCATACCCAGCTAACCATCATTGCTGCCTTTCCCGAAGTGTCTACGGAAAGAGACTAGTGTCATTTTATATAAGCAAAACTGTTGATATAAGCCATCAGATTTTGGGGAATTTCGATGGCTACATGCATGTGCCGAATACATGCATCTTGCACTAAAAAGTGTTCAGATTCCAGTAGTTCAACTCCCGCATGAAACCAACTTCCTTATTTCGTGAGTCTCACAAGCAATTAGTAGAACAACACAGCTGTTTGGCCTGTCCTGGAAACGTATTTTTAATTCGTGTGAGTCAAACAATTAATGCTCCTTTTTGTTCGTCACAATCAGCAGGCAATTCAGGTAAGTCAACTACCTATCCGAAAAAGCACCAGACGGCCGTTTTGCCCTATTGGGGCGCAGTTGCATAAGCTGCTGCGGGCTAGTTGGCACAAGCCACTTGCAGTCATGGGTTCGATCCTCCATGGAGGACCGAAGGATGCGAACCGCTGACGAGAATTAATAGGGAGAAACGGTCATCTGGTGCTTTCCCGGATAGGTATTTGACTAACCTGAATTGTCTGCTGATTGCGACGAAAAAATACTCACTAAAATCCTTCTACTCATAAGTACTACAAATTCGCCCTAACGGATTCCATAAAAATGCTATGTCGATTCATAGCTGCCGTAACCGGGAAGTCCTGACGCCGGAAGGCCAACCGCTGTCATTTGCATGGCAGGTGCCTGCATGGCAGTGTTGGATAAGTCGGGCTATATCGCGGTTAGCTGGTCGGCTACGGTCCTCCATGGCGCAGTTACATATGCTGCGGGCCAGTTGGCAAGAGCCATTAGCAGTCATAGGTTCGATCCTCCGCAGAGGACCGAAGAATGCGCACCACTAACGAGCCTCAATAGGATGAAACTGGCGTCTTGCGCTTTTCCGGATAGTAGTTGACTTCCCTAAATTGTCTGCTGCTTGCGACGAACAAAATACTTACTAAAATCCTTCTACTCATCATTAATGCTCTCCCTGTATCTGTTGTTTCAACATATACCATAACCACACTTAAAGTTTAGTTAGATGATGCATTCCACTACTTACAGTTTGTTGCTTGACACTAAACTTCATCCTAATTCCTGGAAATACTTTGGATTTACGTTTTTTGCCTATTGAATATATGGAAACGTTCGGGGTGCAGGGCTACTGTAGAAAAGTGATAACTACATTATTTTGACGGAAAAGATACTAACTACTTTTTTCAATAACAAATTTCGCTAATCCAGCAGACCATACGACGAGGCTTGTAAAGAAATGCTTCTTAAGCCTTATAAATAATAGATCTTTGCTCATTATCAATCGGGTCACGAAACAAAGTAGACTGCATGCATGAGCGAAGAACCAATGTTTAGTGGAATACGTGAACGACATTGCATCCAGGAAGAAGGACTCATCCTGTGTAGCGCACAGGAATATTTACTTAATCCTGGAGAGCATGTGCAATTTGAATATTTCGGCATGTTCTCTTCTAGATATTTGCATTTGATGGACGTCTACTCCACGTGAACCTAGGGTTTTTCGCTGATATCTGCCAATTCAAGCAAACTAGCTTTACTACATTCGGCACACCACACAAGATAATAACTTTAATAGACAAGTATTTACTTTTCATGTATTTCAGGGCTTTCTGTATAACAGATTAATGTGAACTCAGATCCTTATTACTCAGCTTAAAGTGGAACAGGAGAGGGTGTGCATCAAAATGTCAAGGACATGTTACAAATAAACTACCGGCTAGACTGGACAGGTTTCGCTTTTGTTTTCGCTCCACACGGAATGAAACGAATGGTAAGAGCGCCAAAGAATTATTGTTCGAACAGCAAACAAGTACACGGCTAGGCTGCGTTTCGGATAAGCGACTAAGTGTCGACGCCATAAAAGATATTTCTAAGCCCAGTTTTGGCCGTACAGCGGTCGATCAAACCGGTATATATTAAGTTGGCTAATGAAACAAACTGGAAGCCTGGTGATCTGCGCAGGATAAAATACAGCTTTGGCTCAATCCTTCGGCAGAGCAGTCATTTGTATTAAAGACCACTAAGCATGTTCACTGAATTGGAAGAGGTACAGAAACCCATCAACCGGAGAATCAGCAATGTTGCAGCTCAGCCCGAGTACACCGACCAGTCGCTCAGTACGAGGATATATATATATATATATATATATATTACATCCATCAAAATGAGCCTCTGATCAAGCCGAGTTTAATTCTTCCTATCAGTGGAGTTACCGGCGCCTGTGCGTGCCAAACTAACCGCAAACTAACCATCTATCTGACCGAATTAAATTGTGTGAAATTATGTCCATGTGATTAGATATAAGACATTATAAAAATCACAAAAATTAATGTGTTTTTGATAAAACGCGGCACAACAGTAAATGCCTGCTCAAGTTAATTTATGTATGAGGGAAACTGAGGTGCATTGTTATTATGCACTTCGAGCTGAACAAAATGTTTTTTAGAGTTGTACTATCTCACGTGCCATGTTGCAAAAGGGATATGCTAATATCTTAATCATATGATTCAGTGAAATTACTTGGTTTGTTTTTGTGACCAATCTATGAAAATAGAGTCACGTTTCGATACTCGTTTGCAAGTGTGGTATGATAGTATTGAGTACCTGATGGTGTCATGTATCACACCGTAAATGCTTACCAAAAACAACTTTAACTCAGGGGCACGCCAGCGTGTTTCATATATAGGGTTCCAAATGCGAGTGAACGTTATTCAAATGACTATGATGCTTAGGGCTTGTCAATTAATTATTTTGGTGAGTTAAGGATTTACCTGAGTGTTCAACTACTTGTGAACTATTGCGGTTTCTATTGCATAGGTAGCTGTCCTAATGTAATGAAGATAAGCCTGGCTGGGTTTATTATCTAAACTTTCGGTAATGGTCTCGTAATAGTTGTTTTGAGTCTGTGTTTCATTATAAATTGATGGCAGCGCAGCCACGCAGGAACTAGAACTAAAAATAATTATAAAATTTTGTTGAGGTTCTCATCCAAGTAGTTTATAAACTACATAGCACAGCCTAGTCAAGAAAATAGATAGCCTCTTCTATTTTTTTAATAAGCTATAAAAATAGCGTCTAGCGAGAGGATGTCATCACCTCGCTGGCTAACCAGTTGCAATGATAGTAGAAGATAGGCAGTGTTATATCCCAGTTAGTTTGCAAATGATCTAGCCCAGCCAATACCCCATTGGTTCAGTGGCCTAAGCTGCTGGTTACGTTGCAACTGCCTCTAGCAGACAAGGGTTCGATCTTCCTTACAGGACCGAGAATTATACACACCACAGACAGGCCCCAATAGGGCAAAAAGCGTCTGGTGCTTATTCGGACTAGGCTGTGATATGCAGCTTGCTAACTATTGAGATGAAATCTCGACAAAATTACATCCGAAATCCTGCTACATCAGATAAATTGTAAAATCGTCTATCTCAGAAAGGTGTTTCATTTGGACTGCTAACTAGTGATTTTCACTAGACGTGTGGTCCTAATTTTTTAAACGTTGTGACACAAGAAGTAAAGGATATCTTTTTGCTAATGTACCGTGCAATTATTAGTAACTTGCACCGAAACATCGTCTGTTGATTGAGTTGAACCGTTTTCGCTTCACTCTGTCCGGCATACTGTGAATAGCTCGAACGAGCTGTAAATTCTAGCTCCTCTTTACTTACCAGTAGATTTGCTTTTCAAATATGATTGTGTCTGTCTTTGAAGGCTTCTGCAGCTATAAGCGAAAGTTCAGATGAAAGGCTTTTCCAATATATTCGCCAAAGTTCTGACAAACCGGTGATCGTTCGCTCTGACTCAACCACATGTTTTAGGATTCGTGGGTCGCATACTTTCTTATTTTGCAAACTAGATTGCTTTTTAGTTATAGAACCACGACGTTACCCAAGGAAATTGTTTTCCTAATGTATTCCATTGTTATAACTCGTGAGTTGTGGTGTCGTTACCAGCAGTTAACGAAGCTGGAGCGCGCCACAGAAGAGAATATTTTGGGGCAAACTAAAGCGCTTCTTTCTGATTTTTGGGTGCTCCAAGGGACGCAAGTATAGTTGCGTTGCACACAGATTCCGTTGCGTAATACCCATACAACGCATCAAACGTTTATGACAAGGTGGCTGGTTTTAATAATACTCTATTAAGTCTGGGTTCGCCATGATGTGCAGATTTCAGTGGACGATAAAATCGTGCTAAGTTTATGTGTTGGGTTTGCCGTTTATCAAAGTACACGAGGAGTTTCACTAATCTTGGCCGTTAAACAACGTTTCAGCGATGAAAAGACGGTAGATACAGATATGCTTGCGCAAAGAGCCGTCCTGGCGCTATTTCTTGATTATTTTTCATTTGATCGTAATGGTCAGTTGGATGTTAGCTCTGACTTATGTCAAGTTATCTTACTCTTCGCTTTGTCTCCACTTTCAAGCTAGCATAGTTTGTGATAGAAAAACCATAAGGGTGACATCCAGGGTGACCTAAGCAGCAATCACTAAATATGTGTTTTTATTCTAGACGAACTGAACTTGACTAGATACCGTTGATTAGCTAGTGAAGTAGACTCTTGTTCGTTCGCCTCATCCATGTTAGGTAGAAACTCGTTAGCGCTGGGGAAATTCAATCGGGCATGCTATTACGCCAGTGGCTATTTTCACTTTCCAGAGTACTGCTGAACCACTAGGGTCCAAGTCTGTTTTCGCTCGTCGCTTTTCCAATGTTAGTTATGATAACAGCAATAATGTAGCACATCGATCAAAATTGGGTTAGCGCAAATTGTGAATCATTTCTATCTTGGAGGCAACTACATTTCCCTGATGAGTACACGCTTTGACCGACAGCATGTAAGCTGTTTTCTAATGTTCTACTTCCGCAACTACCCGGCCTCTCTTTGTACTAGTATAGACGTACACTTGATCGATGCAATGCCCGATCACGCAGTACAAACCAAAGGAGGTCTTTGGAGCTTTATTGATTCCTCACCTTGCGCTTTGGAGGATTGTACAATAATTGTAGTTGTTTCCTCACCAGACAACGGCAGTTCCTTGTTTTCGCGTACTTACTGAATTTGGTCGCTTGAACACGCTCATCGAAAAAGTCATTTGGTTCAACTCTTATGTGAGGAGAGACTACCGAGCGAATTGGTTCGTAAACTTTGGCGATTGGCTCCAGGATGTGAAACAAATTTGTAATAAATAATCCGCATAAAGCGGGTGCATAACTTCGGCTCTGCCAGTTGAAACGACAGCAGAAAATAATTTACCTTACCTGCGCATGCACGAATTGTCCACACCATAATTATCACAAAATAGCTATGAAGCCGGACCCCATTTCAAAAACCGCAGTCATAACACAGCTTGATTTTTCGCGTACCACGGAATGTATTTTCCCCTCAGCAACGCTGCTCAAATTGTCCTTTCGTACTTGAGCTAAATGGCGGACATGCTTGTTTGTTCCTGTAAAGAAGACGTACACTTTGCAATCTGCTATGTAGACGAATCCTTTTGTCGAGATTACACAGTTTTATTTTCACGTTATTTGCAAACACCTGCACCCGGCTTATGTTGCTAATACCCCAGTGGTTCGTTTTAATACATTACATTTATTACGTTAATTTTCCGTACCGCAGATCGTCGCTTCGTGGATTACAGATTCCGACTCTCTAACCGCAAACGACAAAACAGACGTTCTTATTTGTACATGCGGATCACTGGGAATATTCTCACATATGGAGGTACCTACTTATGAAAAATATAAAAGGGACTCCATCGTCGCAACTCGCCCAACGTGTCGAAAAGGATGCCAGCTGTATATGCTTAACACACGTTAATAAAAGCGTTGGCTCTAGTGTCAAATACAAAAATTTCTCTCTATTACCTATTTGATAGATAATAGTTCGCACTGGAATTATGTACGGAATTTCGTGTTTGTGCTTTATGCTCCATCAGAATCTGTATCTATTCCTACTGGCATGTTTTGTCACTAGCCAACCTAATTATCAGAAGGCCTTTGAAAACGGTGTTAAACCGTCAAGTTCTGAAACTGTCTACGTTGTGTCCCATCGCATTAGTTCTTGACATTTAAATTACAATCCTTGTATAGGGAAGGTTTTGCTCAGAGACCCACGGCTTCTGCTGATAGTGCTATGGTCGACTTGTCATTTTACAGGTGATTGGTCAAATATCTTCTTACACATGAGCGACAGGATTATGGTGTTTTATGTTATTTCTCTTTGGTTCGGATCCTGATACAATTTCGGGATGAGTACCGCTGGCGACATTTGTAAGACGAAATGGGCATCTGGTGCATTTTCGGACATGTGGAGGAATCTAGTACTACAATTTTGATGTGAGCAAATATAAATACATATGTAATATTTAGTGGAATCCTACATATACACTATTATTTTACAGCTGGTACCTGCAGTTCTATCTTTATACAATCATGATAATTATTTTGATGGTAATGGCGACGAACAGTCTAACCTACTTGACAACCTATTTGTAAGCTATTTAGTTAATTAGCAAAAAGGGATTTGAATCAATTTGTCATGGCAAGGAATGGTTATTTGGATTTTATAGCAAACTAAATATACTGGTAGTTGTCGGTAGTGGAGATGCAGCACAGCTATCAAACATATGATATATATATATATATATATATATATGGAACAGTAATTTAAAATAAATAAAGTTTCAAGTCAAGACAAGTCATTTTGGGTTTGGTTGTGTAAATTACGCCTCAGTGAACTAACCAAGTTTTCCATGTTAATGCTAATGTATAGCCGTCTATTCCCAATGTGTGTTTGTATGTATAACTAATTCACAATGGCTTCATGCAGTTTAATACGAGTTGATTTACTAGTCCCTTTGAATATTTGGTGGGGACATGGGAACAATAGGAACAATAATAAAATTTATAATAATAAAACTGTTAGTAAATGAAATATGACACGAAGGACCAATCGTTTACTGCGCTGTAGTTCTGAAATTCTCACAGATTCACAGCACCCACAGTTAAGATCAAATACATGTTTGGTAGACTCCAGGTGTAGGATGGAGACGTAGTGCTAAGGGACAATGTACAAGTCGAAGTGTGCGTCATCCAACCGTCTTTTAAATACTTCTAGTGTCGGTGCAGAGAAAACCGATGCTGGGAGAGCATTCCACGACTGACAATCACGAGTGGAAAAGAAATTTCTGCTGCACTATATACGGCTGTACTGGCCCCACAGGTTTGTATTGGTGCTGAGTCGCAGTGAATGGGGGCACAAATGATGTGGGTCTCGCGGAATCATGTATGTCATAATCAGGTCGCCTTGTAGTCTGAGATAGCTTCCGCCAAATACCCCCATTCATTGCAATCTTTCCTGGTTTGAAAGATTCCGCATTCGAATTATATTCTTAGATGCTCGACATTGTGACTACTGCACTGCAATAAGTTCTTATTTCAGTAATGGCTGTCAGGCTTAAATTGCACATTTGAAATATTGGCGAACATATGCATTGTGCGTTTGCCGAAATATGGAGCTGTTTATTTTCCCAACGTCTGTCTGGTTTACAGTCTTCGGTATCTTTTCTGATTTCCTGGAGAGATCCAGGTCATCTTGAACCAACGCACCCAAGTCACGTTAGAGGGTTAATTGTAGTAGTAAATTCGTTCCGGGTCAGTAGCTGCTCTGATGTCGTGTGAAAAGTACCTTGCATTTACACAAGTTGATATACTTTAACATTTGGGTTGGCCATTGCTAAATCGTATTTAAGTCACTCTGAATCCGATTCTGGTCGGCATTCCCCTGGATCCTGCGCCAAATCTTGACATCGTCTGCTAAGTTTAAGAAGTTTGAAGCGATTCCCTGTGCAAGGTCACTATTGAACACAAAATACTAACGTTAATCTAGTGGTGTGTCTTTCGGCACACCACGGTAGACTTGTATGGGGTCCAATAAAAAGCTCCGGACTCTGACAACTAATTATCATTGCAGTAGTAAGTTAGCAATCCAGCTTAAACGAGATTCGCCTGTCACATAATGCTGGAGCTTGGCGAGTAATATCCAGTAGTTTAGATTATCGAAAGTCTAGGAAAAACCCAGATAGATCACATCAACACTTTCTCGAGCGTCAGCTGACTTGGTTCGACTACGTCGTGCGATTAGTGAAATCGTTTTGCATGACCGCTGTCGACGGAAACCGTGCTGCTCAAGTGTGGTCTTGTTACAGTATTCCAGATAACACACCAGTACATCTGCAATTATGGATTCGATAACCATGGAGAGTGGTGGGTTTTCGCCTGGTAAACATTCTGCCTTTAAAAAGCCACCAATGTCTGTTTAGCAACACTGCGGAGTAGCGAATGTGACTCGCCGCTAAATAAAGTCCCTACCTCTTGCTGCTCCCTGAGAGGCATTGTACACCAAGGGTGCCTTGGGCCCCTGGTCGTTCACGGATCGATAGGCGTATGAACCATCTGTTTGGTCACCGGCTACCAACTTGTTGCAACGCACTCACATCGCCCTGCTGCCTTGTAGGTTAGATCTTTGATCAAAGTCTCGGGGTAGGACCCTCTAAGACAACCCACTACTTCAGCTTGGGCAACCGGGGAGTATCACGCCCACTGACGAATCATGGACCACACTGTTTACTATGGCTCCTGCTATGTCTCTCTTCTATGCTAACTCAAAAGCTCAACCTCCACTCACAGATCACCCCCTCCAGTGCTTAACCTGTATGTGGTCTTATGTCTTCTATAGTCACTGACACAAACGATGCACGTCTAGCAACTGATGGAAGCAACAGACGAACTCCCGGTTGTCAATGTTCTGCGATAAAAACGGCCTCTCACTCCACCGATGCTCCAGCTCTTCTTCGACCTGGTTTTCCATTCAACCCGCAGTGTTTAATGTTCGAACGTTGATGCACATCGGACGACAAACACGTCTAGCACGTACTCCTGAATCGCTTTCGGTAGACATCTGTTGTCTTTTAGAGACCAGATTACATGACTCCAGCGCCGGCATCAGAATGGCCTCTCCGGTAAATCCTGACGCCAAAAACCACTTGCGGCTTTCCGGAGACCCAGAAGTTCTCGCCACTAACCAAGCTGGTCTTGAGGTTGTAGTGAGTGCCAGGAATGAATCAGCTTTGCTTGACTGGAACCCAGTCAACAGTCAGCTATGTGCAGTCAGACTACGAGGTTCATGTAACGAAAGCAGGCGTCGAGAATTCAAGCATGTTTTGTTTGTCGTCTTCGCCTACGCCTCCTACGAACTGCAGCCCGGATGCGGTTGAAGATAGCTTTTAACAGCAGCTACATGAACTTTTGCATTTCTTCAGAAGAACTGATATAGTCATTCTTGCCGGAGAATTTAACGCACGAGTTGGCTGCCTTCTGCCAAGCGAGCACCAACTAGGGGGTAGTTTTGGTCACGGTGACAGTCGATCAGACAATGGAGACAGACTGCTTGCTCTTTGCTCTGATCAACGCTTATATCTTTCGAGCACTAGTTTTCGGCACACGAGGAGACACTGCTACCTGACGCCGACACTCACTAACGCAAGAGCGCTCCTAGCTTGACCAAATAGCAATCAGCCACAGATGGGGTGGAAGCGTAACGGACTGCCGATCGTACTGGTCAACTAATATAGACTCCGATCACGCATTCGTTCATGCTAAGATTTGCATGCCTTTCGGAGGATGACCTAAGCGTCCTTACTACCGACCAGACGTCGCAAATCTACAAAACCCTACGATTTTAACTACGTAGCAAGCCTCGCTGTTAACGTTGCTTGGCTCAACTATTGACGGTGATCTGTATTCGCGGTGGGCGCATATCAAAGACGCCCTAGTTTCTTCCAGTTCCGACACTATTGGAGTAGTCCGTCTCCCACCGAAGCATTGGATTTCCGCCGACTCCTTGTCGCTGATGGACAAACGCTGCTTGATCCCATCGGATTCCAGACACAGTGAAGAACGTCAGTACCTTGGTTGAGAGTTGCGCAGGAGTCTGCAAATAGATCGCGAAGCTTGGTGGTTTAAACGTGCTAGGGTAATGGAGCTTGCTAATATCTGTGATAATACCAGAATAATTTTCCTTCTCTTTCGATTAACCGAAGGTGTTCGATCTGGTATAAGTGAAACAATATGCGAAGAGGATGGCACTTTAAGCACTAATCATCAACGACGGTTGCAGCAATGGGGCGAAAATTTTGGCCCTCAGCTCCATATGCCACCTCTGGCGCTCGCGCTTGGGCCGAGTGGTCTACCCCACAGATCCTCCCTCTTACCAGGATGTTGAGCAGGAGCTCCAGCATATGAAGCTTTATAACTCTTCGGGCACTGATGCTCTTCTTCCAGAACTAGTTAAAGATGGTAGCGCTATCTTGGTTCGAGAAC
Source organism: Dicrocoelium dendriticum (assembly GCA_944474145.2). Classification (NCBI taxonomy): domain Eukaryota; kingdom Metazoa; phylum Platyhelminthes; class Trematoda; order Plagiorchiida; family Dicrocoeliidae; genus Dicrocoelium; species Dicrocoelium dendriticum. The sequence continues at coordinate 83,811 of CALYDF020001286.1, forward strand.
TCACCGCACTTTTATCCAAAATTTTGTCGAAAGTGAAAGTTCCATCATCTTGGAGTGAATCGATAGTCGTCCCCAGCTTCATAATAGCCAAGCGCATAATCTGCTTCAACTATAGTGGCATAGGCTTAGTCCCCGTCGTTTGCAAGCTGCTGGTGTCCATCATAATTACCATGCTATCACCAACCCGAGAATCGTTGTAACGAGAAGAACAAGCTAGGTTTCACCCTGGTCGCGGCAGCCTCGATCAAATCTTCACACTCCGCCGGATCATCGAGCTCTGCCACGTGTATCAGAGGCCAACGATTGCCGTGTTCCTGGATATCCGCGCAGACTTCGATTCTATCGATTGTGCGGTACTGTGGCACTGTCTACTGAGTAATGGTGTCCCCGAGCAGTTCGTCTCCATACTGCGCGCTCTATATAGATTGACCTCGGGCAGGGTTAGAGCTTATGGCATGCTTTCGCCTACCTTTGTGTTCTCCAGTTGAGTTCGACAAGGATGCCCTACCTCCCCGTTCCTTTTCAACTTTGCCATTGAGGATGTCCTGAAGAACGTTCTGGCCGATCCTTTGAACGCTGGCGTTAAGCTCCTCCCAGGTAGTCGATTTGTTTTATTTTAATTATGCTGTTGATATCGTCTTGCTGGGTCACGTTTTACACGTCGTGCAAATTGCACTAAACCGATTGGCGATTGAAGCTTCATAGTATGGCATGTACGTTTCGCCCTCTAAATGCAAGGCTCTCCTTCAAGACTGGCAGGTGCCTCTGCCTGCACTCACTCTTGATGGCAAGATACTAGAGGTTGTGGAGAGCTTTGTGTACCTGGGAGGTTGCATCACTGCTGGCGGGGCTGGTGGAGACGAGATTTCGATGCGGATCTAGAGAGCACGTCTCGCTTTTTTAGGCTGAGGCACTTGTAGCGTCACCACGACATTCGTCTCTCCATCAAAAGGCGAGTCTATTGCGCAACTTTTCGCGCTGTACTGTTGTACAGATGCGAGACCTGACCCATTCGTAAAGATGACTTGCGCATGCCATCCGTCTTCGAGCACCGCTGTCTACCCTACATTGCCCGTGTGTGGTGGCGGCCCCATGTAAGCAATGTGGATATTAGACAGCGTGTCGTCGGACGTGGATGTCACTAGCTCGAGAAGGTCGTCACACTGCATCAACTGCGGTGGTTGGGACACGTATTGCGTATGCCTGTCCAGCGTCCTGCGTCGTGAATTTTTTGCACTGGCTGGACAGGACTGTAAGAGACGGTCTGGTGGACAGCCTATAACATGGAGAAGCCGCATGAAAAAGCTGACGAAACATTTGGATTCGGCCGGTTGTTGTGGACACCCTGGTTGGAGTACGAGAGATGCGGATACTTGCTGGTTGAAGACCTTGGAAGCTATGGCTAAAGATCGATGTCACTGGCGGACCTGTCATCGGTTTGTTGTGGTGTCCCTTCTTCCTTCCCCCTAAAAAAGAACAAATAGAAAAATTTTCAAAAACTGTGAGTAGTAAACTAGACAAAAAATGCTTTTGATGTTGTTACCCTATTTTATTATCCATACGGTTTTCGTATTCTGTCATGGTTCCGCTGACACAATGTCTGTACCACAGATTGTTTATAATATATATATATATATATATATATATACATATATATATTTATATATATATATAAGAAGAAGGGATCCTGGGTAGTAGTTGGAGGGGGCACTTCTTGTGAATCAGGGTTATTATGTTTCCAAGCTTCCACATAGTGGGAACTTAGTGCTTGTGCGAGCCACGCTGGGAAAAAGGAGCTAATAGTCCCGCCGATAGGCTTGCTGCCACTTCCAGTGCATCTGGACGCTTGGTTTCTACACCTGGCAAACTGTGTTTGCTTAGAGATTTTAGTTTTAGCAATACAGTATCCGCGGTAAAGGTATTGTGTGTTGATTCTGGCGGGGATAAGTCAAAGTTTTGAACATCGCTTGATGGCTAGACCGTGATTGTATATTACATCCTCAGCGCAATTGCTGCTTCCAGAGCCGTTCTTGAATGGCCACAAGCTACTCTGACTGGAGAAAATCCTTGTCTCACCTTTCCTAGACTATTCACGTAATTGTACAGCAATTCGTGTTAGCACCAAAAGATTTTTGCAATGTTCTGTTGGTAGGCGGCTTTGTCATGTCATAGCAGTTGTGTGCAATGTTTAAGATGGACTACATAGTTGTCCCAAGTTTCTGCTGCTGCAGCTTCTCTGCGTACTGTCATCCATTTACTAGTACTGATTTTAACGAAAGAAATTGTTTTAAACTGATTGCAAACATTTATCTCTGCGTCGTCTCCAATCGACTGAATTTGTTGACAAACTTCAGCAGGGCGGATTCCGGATTTCATTGGCAAGGAACGAGCAAGTTATAGAGCTGAAAAGCTGGGCTAATAGATCGTAGCTTGTAATGCTTATCATGGTCTCACCTTTCTCGTCCCAATATTCCATATAACAGACGTAGTTGAAACTGATAACGGTGTGCTCTTTGTGACTCTACGGAAAATCAAAAACCAACACATCAATCATATATTCCTCGTTGGTAAACACAAGATCCAGCGCAGATGGCCTGTTTCCTTTTCTGAACCGAGTGGGCAATTGATGAGTTTTTAAAGAGGGACAGTGGTTACGAGGTCTCGTACATCAGCCTTGACTTGTTCTCCGATCGTGGTAAGAGTTTCGAAAACATGTTCTTTGAAATCACCCATGATAAGATTGCGAGTGCAAATTCTCTGTAAACCGCATCTTAAATCAGCCGTAAGTTTACAGTCGGTTTAGGGTGTAAAGTTAGAATGGCGGTACCCCAAGAAAATAACGCAAGCTTCTCTGCCTTTGAACTGTAAGCGGCACCAAATAGAGTTGGGGGACTGCGAATTTAAATCTTGCACAAGTTTTGTAATGCAAGTCGTTTCTTTCTTTTCAGAGCCCATGTTTACGAACCAGCGTCACGCCGGCATCAAAACCCAAGCATATCAGTGATACCAATGATATCAAATGACCCGGAAGCTTGAAGATCTTGCATTTCGGCTAGCTTATTGTAAAGACCCTGAGCAGTCATATACCAGCAAGCCAGTTTCTCTGTCTATAGGAGCCCATAGAAGGCTACATGGGTCAAGGGTGAGAGAATGCCGTCTGATGTGTGTCGACAGTTACTCCTTCTTCATGGGATAATGATACCTCGTCCGAAACTTTATTTGGCCGAGTTGCATTCCAATCATCATTTAGACCTTCGTCAGCAACTAAAAAAGCAACACTCTAGTTAAGTACTTGTAGTAACGCCGGTAGGTGCTTTGATATTTGAACTGCAAAGCTTCTACGACCTTTAACCGAATTTCAGAAGGAAGACTTTCTGCTTTCATCGCCATATATTTAATGCATTGTTGCATTTTACTCTGAACGACAGTAGAGCCCATCTTTTATGATTTGTTTGGAATGGCATTTTTGTGAACCATAGCCCCACAACGTTATCCAAAGAGTGTTTCAATAATGGACTGTAACTGTGCTAAATCGTGCTTTCCGGCCTCTTGGACATCGCTAATATGATGTTCAGGCTCACAATGTATGAAGATTCTATGTAAGCGCTCTTGCTTGCTTTGTTAAACACGCAGGAACGGAAGTCAAATCAAGCAACATATCGTGGGGCCATTTCAAATATGACTAGCTTCGGACTTGTGATGACAAAAGTCGAAAAAGCGTCAAGCGCATGGCAAGCTCGAGCGGGAAAATAATCATTGTAGCATTCTACCCGACAGTATCGGGTGGCCTGTTGCAGCCAGTGACCCTATAGTGTATGTTTCATGTAAATGACTCTAAGTACAGCAAGTGTGACTGGGGTTCGTTCATGATGGTTTACTCCAAGATGACGAAGGACGTATATAGCGCTAATTCCCGCTGCACGCTTTCAGTGGTTTCAGTCGGACTTTGGTTTAACGAAGGAAAAATCCCTTCCAATTTTTCGTTGCTATTTATGATGCGGTCTGTCGTACAAATATATCGCTTCGTAACCAGGTTCGCCAAACATGGATTGCAAATCTACTTAAGGCAAAACTTACGCGTTACACATTTTAAAGTACTATGGCGGAGTTGCATGTACCGAACGCGTCTGGTAAGAGACAAACATGTTGATTATGGGATTTGAATACCCACAAGAATTGCGCTAAAAATCAAGTTTGTCGTGCGTCGTTAACACAAAGTCGCGTTTCGAAAAGCGGTTTTCAGGATGTAATATCCAAGCTTACATGCATTAGTGGAGCTGGTGGCGTCATGTGCAGTTTTATACTTGTCGACATTAAACGGAGGTAGATATACCGTAGACGGTTTGAAAATTAGATCGAGGTCTGGTTGCAAAAGTTGGTAATTTTTCTGAGTACCTACCATTAACCAGTCCATTCTTGACGTCATGGCTAACACGCGGGAGATTGTTAATGAAGACCGAAAATTAATGTCGTCCAAACACTATCAGATTTTGGACACCACAGTCCACATCCATGAGAAAAGAAATTGAGCTTCGAAGTGCAACCTGAAGCCGTCGGAGTTGAAGGAATTTTCATGTCCATAAAAGCGCTGATACCTCGATTTCTTACCTTTGAAGGTTCTGGAGAAGGATTTGTTGATTACCTTTTCATTGGTTTCAGATAGGTCAAGATAAATGACAACTGCCGTTTCCAAGTATAACATTTCGATCCAACAGCTACCCGAAATATGTAGATGGGTAAAACATGACCGATGCTGACGGAATCTGTGTTGTTCCGGTGCTATGAGGTTGGATCTTTCCAAGTAGCTCGTTATTGCATCAGCCACGGTCAACGCCATCAACCTTTGAGACAACCATAAAGAGCACTACATTGCCATAATTAGCGGACTGCAAACAGCAATTGCTATCGAAAATCGGGATAATGGTGCTCTCTTTCCACACTTTAGGAATTCGATTTTTTCCAAGTATGTTTGGAAAAAATGAGTTAATGTTCCAGGTAAAGTCATAACGGCCAGTTGCGGCTCTTTCTTGGGAAAATTTTATAAACCTGGTTAAATAAGGAAGTGCAACGAAGCAGCTTTCACAAAATAGTCGCAGTACTGTAGGAAGATCTGTAAACATTGGCATCTGTGGGGATGGGACAGGTGTGAAGAAAACTAGCAGTGCCTCTGATTATTGTAGCAGTTTGGTGAAGTAAAACGTCAGTTGCATCCTGTGCTCTTTGCGAATAAACGTTTGCAGATATGAGTGATTAAATACTATGCTTTATATACCTGTACAGAATCTGTTTGTCAACAAGAAACATCTCACTAGGATCGGCAGGTGTGGTTAGTTATCTTCACGGAAATTGTTGTACAGTTGTCCGGTCATGGCTTGCCATGCATACGTCACGCTGCGCCTCGTACTGCCATGCATTTTAGGTTCCGCTCCGAACGAATGGTTGTTAACTTACAGAATGATGGGGCCTACTGACGATGCTAACTTAAATAAACCACCGAAATTGCCAACAGACACCATGCAGACAGAACCAATATTACAGTCAATCAAAAAATCTCTCAGTACACCATAAGTTGATGTTTCTATACAATACAATATGTTCTCGTAGATGCTCCGTTTAACACAAAGCGTCCTAAAGTATTGTTACTTGATTACTCGGTAACAGTGGGTTGTACGTCCTTGGTTTCTTGTGATCATTCGATTAAGTTCGTATGGCTTATTTCTATCTCTGCATTGGGTAGGCGCAGTAAAATGGCTGAACAAGGGAAGGTTTACAATGGGCATCTTCAAGTCGATCATGAGTTTCTCGATGGGGTAATGTCGGAACATCCAACTCGTGAACATAGAAGTCGTTCGAACAAGTCAATGCAAAAAGTGCTTTATACACACTTCAGAATGAATATTCAGTTGGTGCATAGACGTTTTCAGCGTAGGAAAAGAATTAAAGCAGCAACTAAACGACTAGGTTAATAAGTGGCTTGAACAGTAGTATGCTTACTATGCAAATTTGTTTTTAAGCTCCAAAAGAGATGATGTCTGGTCGCACAAAACACCTGCCAGGTATGGAATAACGGATGGGTGGTAAGTCGTTGTGCGGCCAAAAATAAATGTCGATTTACAGTTAGACAGTGCACCATAAAGTGGGTGCCCTCCAGCATTGAGCATTCTCGAAGCAAGCCTTATGCATGAATTGGTGTGAGTGGACTCAAGAATCTCATCAAAGTTCGGTTTAGGAATTCCACTACACCGAGATAATTGCGTCATTGACTTACCTAGGATTTTGAAGTGCTTCCTTAGGAAATCAGGAGATATCACAGTGGAGCAGTAGGTCCCAAAGAGTAAGACACATGTAACGATACAACTGTGGATTAAGTGGCCACATAAGAACAAGATCGTAATCGCAGAGGATTGAATTAAAGCATTCTCACCTGTGTAATACATCAACAGCTTGGAGTGGCCAGGAAACATCACGAATGAGTACTACAGCTAGGTACATCACTGACACTATAGTGCTAATTCTCTTTAGCTATGTGAAGCTCAGGGAATTACCTGAGAATTTGTTGCCAACCATGGCATTTAAGTAGGGAACGTATGACGTAATTGCCAATTGCTACATTCGGCCATAACATGTGAACTCCAGACTATAATACAAGACCGTCCACCTAGGCTAGTAGTTTCATCAATGAGCCTGCGGCTGGTTTTTTGCATACCCAACACTACGTCGTCTGCATATTTCAGCAATACCGCATTGGCATTAGCAGGTAAAATGACGATGTAGTTGGAAAAGTGGTATAAATCTAGTATGGCCCCTTGAAGCACTCAATTGTCAGCAATGACCGCCGAGAAAGTTTTACCTCAAAGTCAAGTAAACAGCACGTCCGGTGCGGTAGTCAATCAAAAGGTGGGTACTAATTAGTTGAATTCCGGCATCTTGCAACTCTTACAAAAGAAGCTGTAGGCTTTACATTGTCGAAGGCATTATTATTATCGAGAAAATACATGCGCATGGATTTGACCTTGTTTTCTTGTGACGACAGTACTAAATGTACAATGTAGGCTACTGCGTTTTAAGTAGACCTCAAACTGCCATAAGCAAGTAACCGTAGCGGATCATATGAATAAATATGATTCAGCAACTTTTCAAGAATAAACTCAAATTCCCTTTATTTTTACCAAGGTGCAAACAATTGGTTGGTATTTATCTGAGCCTTTATTTGGTAGCAGTGTAATACTGAAATTTGTTCCGCATTCAGCAATAGTAGGCTCTTTCCTGCATAACGTGTAAATAACAGCAAGAGGCCGGGCCAAGCAATCGGCACACACCATGAGGACGACGGGTGATAGTCCGTGTGGAACACTTGCTGTTGCAGTTTAGCTGCAGTAGTTAATAGCGCAACCTATTTCTCTCAATAGCATGTAAGGAGGATGTGTGCCGATCCAATCACTGGTACGATGTGTGAGAGGTGGAATTAGCATTGAAGTAAACGAAAATTCGGTTCAATTGTTCGAGGTGTACTTCTGCATTTGTCCCTCGGTTAGAGACTCCATTAAGTTGTTTCTGCATACACCAAATATCCCGGAACGTGCTATTTCCCAGTATGGTCTTTACAAACACGTGTTTGAGACGGCGCTAGCCAGTTTTGACAGAAATAGAAAAGATTGCACCGCAGCATGATCCTTCTTTTTGAACGATTTTTAGTTGAGACTTGGAAAAGTTTTTAGGTATCAAGTTGAAAACGTTTCCGAAAGAATGAAAATGGTTTCCAGTGGAGAGCAGGTAACCAAGCTGTGATGAGAATACACTTGCATCCTCATCGTTGGACACTCCTGAAGGATAAATGCTGGCGGAAAGTCATCTTTACGGTTGACAGTGGGGGAAGGTAAAAGTCCTTAAGTCAATGGTGGATGTACATCAACAAATGATATGTCTATAGAGAGAAGTAGGTTAGTGGTGCATACGCGACTATGTAAACCAGAGAAGCATATGAAGGATGGCAGTGACAGGTGGCTCTTAATGATAATAGAGTTGTAGAAATTCACCCATTACTTCTTAATGACATTTTAATGACATTTTAATGGCATTTTAATCCTTATACGTGATGCTGTTGCCCTGTTATATTCCGCAACACTTTTCTAAACCCCACTTGCCTTTGTTTTAATCCACGCCTGAAGCCTATTTTCCGTTACTACAAATTAACCAATAATTCTCCCTCGTCGCAAGCTGTGTACATTTACTTATTCTGTGCTCTCTATCTAATTATGCTAGCCACCAGTTCTTCTTACACCATTCAATGGTCGCCCGTCATTGAACAGTAATACCTTCATTCCCGCACAGTTGTTGTATCATAGTAAACTGATAGGACGTTGCTTACTTACAAGTACAACGCTTTTCTTTCTATGAAGATGTGAGCAATCTACTCAGACGGCCATTGCTCATGGTAAAACTTTCAAATGTCACCCGCAGCATAATCATTTTTGCACAATGTACAGCATTTATTCTCATCTCCAAATGTTATTTCATTCTGCTTTAGCAATGCTTTATTTCACGCCTGTACTTTGCGGTCCTTTTGGTTGTCCCAGACTTTCTCTTTTCTCCGAGGTCAGGACTTTCCGGGGATCCGGGATTGGACCGCCAATCCCCGATTTCGCCTGAGACAGGACGCACCAACCAACAAGGACCTACCCACATCATGCATGTAAACTAAAAGCATCCAACTACACTCACCACCACGACCGCCGTCTAGTGTGCATATCTAGACACGATGCCTGCACATCTTAAAGAAGTTTATATAAGCAGAAAATTAGGACACTAGCAACTTTGAAGCCGTTACTTAACAAGACACTCAACAATGTAACCCTTTGAGAATCTGCCATACTGAATCGCTTTTATAAATACAGCAGCGTTGACTAACCTATCTTGTCTGTTTACCAAGAAATTGGAAGTCATTTGACTGCAAATAATCGCGTGTGAAGTCAGTCAACAAGCTCTTTGGCTAGTTGTATTTTAGTGAGCAAAAGGACCTAGTGAGTTAGGAGACATTGTGTTTTCGCCTGACCAGCGTTCTCATTATAAAAAGCCACAACAGTCCGGGTAATAACTCTGAGACGTGGCGGAGTTTACCCTCCGCTGTATAATATTACTGCCTAAAACGACATATTGGCAAGTCAACTAGAGTCTTATTTCAAAATTTTCTTGATGCTTACAAGCAAATATCCTTACCGTCTACATCTATATCCCTATAGTGCTGGTGCCTTTACTGTTGCCACTACTCAACTCTGAACCCAAATTAGCATCATACTTAAAATTACTACTGAATACTGAATACTGAATACTGTATTATAGAGCAAGTAGAAATGGATTCTGTACAACTCTTTCGAGATATGGCGAAAAACGTTATAAAAGTTGTCAACCTTGAATATCATTGTCGTTCTCATGTAATATTTAAAATATTCGACTTACGATATTTCAGGATTCACAAATGTGATGTCATCATAAGTGTGCAGTCGTTCTCTGAATCGAATAGAGGCAAAATGCAAATCTAACAACGTTTTGAACTGTTGCACAGATGTTGCCTCAATCACATGTTCGGGCAAACTATTCCAAATGTTTACCACTCTCCGTTCGAAGCACAGTGGGTGGGGAACACGTTTCATATCCGGCACAACAAGTTTGTATCTGTGTCCGCGTGTGCTGCATGGCCCTCGTAAGTGCAGCATTGGCCTTAACATGGGGAACTCACCGAGATGTAGAATTCGGTAGGTCATAATGAGGTCGACTCGCACCCGACGGTAGGACAAGGTGTAGAGTCCTAGTTTCTCGCACCGGTCTTCATACCCAAAGCCACGTAAACTCGGGATGAGCCTGGTAGCAACGTGTTGGACCCGTTCGATCTTTTGTGCCTCGCCTCGGGTAATCGGAAAGTAGGCGGGCGAACCGTACTCTAGCATTGGTCTAATGATAGAAGAGAACAGGCGAGTGGCAACCTCTTCAGACCATGTGCAGAAGCTACGTTTGAGCGCCCAAAGCATGCGCAGTCCGTTCCGATATAGCCTGTTCGTGTTGTCCACGGACTTCAAATCGTAGCGTGAGAGTACACCTAGGTCCTTCACGGAGGGTGTGGGATATAGCGTTTGGCCGTCAAGGGTGTAGGTTCGGCCGTCTGCACCCTTCCCCAGGCTCATAAATACCGACTTGGCTGGGTTGACCGGGAGAAGAACTTCTGCAGACCATGTGGATAAGCGGTTGAGATCTTGCTGAAGTAGGCCACAGTCATCGGGAGCGTCGATTTCTCTCCAAATCTTCATGTCGTCCGCAAACAAGGCACACGGCGACCGGAGAAGCTGCGGTAGATCGTTGATGTGGATCAGGAACAGAGTGGGGCCCAGCACAGTGCCTTGAGGCACGCCACTTGTAGAGGGGTACCAGTCAGTTAGATGGTCGTCGACCTGTACCCTCCACTTTCGTCCAACAAGAAAGTCGCGGATCCACCGGTGCAGTGAGCCACCGACGCCACACATGCTGAGTTTGTGAAGGAGAACCTCATGACTGACCTTGTCGAACGCTTTACTGAAATCGATGAATATCACGTCGACGGACTTCCCCTTGTTTATTGCCTTCAACCACTCATGCCTCGTCACAAGCAGGTTAGTAATGCATGAGCGACCTTGCATAAAACCGTGCTGTGCGGGCGTCAGGACCTCGTTTGACTGTAGCAACTGCAGCAGTCTCTTCTTCACGATTTTCTCAGCAACCTTTGCCAATATAGGTGTCAGACAAATTGGCCTGTAATTGTCTACTTTGCTAGGGTCGCCGCCTTTCGGAATAGGCTTCACCACCGCACATTTCCAGTCAACCGGCAACAAACCTTCGGAGAGCGACCTGTTGAAAAGGTCAGTCACGACAGGAGAGAGGATGGTTGAAAGTGACTTGAGAACCAGTGGGTGAAGCCCATCAGGTCCGGCAGGTTTGGTGCCGTCAAGGTTGGCGAGTAGTTGAGCTACCTCTTCGACGCCACAATGCAGACTATCGAGTTCGGTAAAAGCGGTACACGTCGAACTCGGAACAGACACCTGGTTATTCGCAAATACAGAAGCGAAGTGCGCCGCCAACGCGGACGCACGCTCAGAGCTGGAGGTTAGGGGCTGTCCATCCGTGCCATCCAGCACTGGCACATCACCCGCCGGCTTCAGGCGTCGCTTCACGTATGCAAAGATTCTCTTGGGGGCGGTCTTCGCGGCTAATGCGAGCTGCTCTTCAAAGTGTCGGCGTTTATTCTTTTTTGCACTGTTGCAGAGATTCCGCTGACATTTATACCCTTCGTAATCATTGGCAGAGCCAGAGAGAAGGAATTTGTCCCACAGTCTGCGCCGCCTCCGAGCCAGGTTTCTATACTCCTTGTCAAACCAATGAGGCTTAATCGGTCCAACCTTTCGACATTTCAATGGCACAAATTTGGAACACAATGATGTTAATCTCTCTTTTATAAATATCCAACAATCTTCCACAGATGCAGTTTGTGACAGAGACCAATCCAGTTGGCTCGCGGCTCGAGCAAGACCATCGAAGTCCGTTTTCCAGTAGTTGGGAGCTGGTTGCAGCGGATGTGAATACGGCAAAGATAATTCCATATCAGCTATCAGTACTGAGTGGTCGCTCGTAGCCAGGGGCTCCAGGATCCTAACGTCACGCACTCGTTGTTCGTAGCTCGTTAACATCAGGTCGAGACAGGACGAGGTTGAACGTGTTGATATGCGTGTTGGCTGGCATATGTGTTGCGATGCACCAGTTTCAAGTATCAAATCCACGAACTTTGCTTCAACCTCACTATGTCCAGGCATCAAATGCACATCAGGCCATCGTATTCGAGGACAGTTAAAATCGCCCATAAGCAGAAAGTGTGGACGACTCATGTGGGTCCGAAGAATGGGCAGCCAATCCAAACAACGACTCAGGGGACTGCGATAAACTGCGCCCACAAGCAGTTCTCCGCGCCTGAGGCGGATGGAGCACCACAGTAGCTCACACAGGCCATCGTCACTTCGGTAGGTGCTCACAAGTCTCCCACGCAGGGAAGACCGGATGTAAAGTAAGACACCACCGTGGGCATTCTTTAGTCTATCGCATCGGAAACACGAGTAACCGTTGAGTTCAAGTTCTTGGGTGTATAACTCTGCATGCAGCCATGTCTCTGCGAGTCCCACTACGTCTGGCCGCTCAGACGCAACGAAACAACAAAGCTCATCGCGCTTATTCATAATACTGCAAACGTTTGTGAAGGCTACTCGCAGGCCGCAGCAGGAGCCACCGGGCGTGCTTGAAGTGTGAGCAGCCTGTTTATCCTGATTCGCGGATTGTTGGAAACCACCCGAAAATTTACGATACGAAGATTTGTTTCCCCCTCACTAGTGCGTCTTTTCAACTCAATGATGGCAGACTTGAGCCGCTCCCTGTCTACTGGGTCCAGGTCGGGACGAACATGGATCTTCAAACCTTTCAGCCTACTTAGGCGAGACATGATAAGTCTTGGACTGGCTTCGTCCACAAAAGTGATTCTCATAGGCCGATTGTGTTGATCACCTTGCTTTCCAAGACGGGTAATCTGCCTCACTTTTACCGAGTCCTCACCAGCGTCGAAGAGTCTATCAATTAGACCCTGTAAAAACTCGACATCGTGATCGTAGCGCACTTGGGGTGATGGATCACTGGACTCCGGTGCGTGAAAGATCACGAGATTATAACGCCTCTGGTCGGACGAGGTTGGCCTTGCAGGGCGAAGTATACTACCAGCCTCAAGTGGTTTGGCTAACTGTTGACTTACAGAACGTAAACGCCCATCGTTCCTTCGTAATTTCGTCCTCTGATCTTTCCACTGGTCTTCAGCACTCAGACTTTCACCTGCTGGGACATCAGTGTCCGGTGGACACAACAAAGGTAAACAATTTAGCCCAGGTGCAACTGGGCTTCTCACAACGGTTGGACTTCGTGTCAGTGAGTTTGCGCGGGTAGAGGAGGACGACTGAGCCGAAACCTGAAGGCTCTTCGCGCTAGGTTGTTGGGCCAAACACACGGAGCTGTTCGCAACGAAACGCTGAGGACTACACGTCGGCTTTACTCTTTCTGGCTGTATCTGATTTCGGCAATTGTCACATATAGTTTGGACGAAATCGTGTTGGATCTCGCGAAGGCGATGAAAATGCTCAACTGATAATCCAACACATGAAATATGGTATTTAACTTGGCAAAATGCACACGTGAGTGCATTTGCACGGTATCCGACTAGTTTGGAGCAAGTACCACAGGATGACTGCTTCGGCATTGCGAATAATCCGAAAACAAGATGGCGGCCAATTGACGAAGAAAGTGGCGATAGCAAGATCGCCGAAACCAAACGATGAAATACAAGTATTCCTGGTCGGAAATTTCAGAATCGGAAATGAAACTGAATTGTAGCTCAATTTCCACGAAATACTTCCAATGAACGCAGAAAGTTAACACAAAGTGATCTTGTCAACACAGCCAAAAATAACCGACCGGAGGACGGTCACTACCGATTAAGTATATCGCAACGTGTTTGTTGCGAAACATAACTGCTTGTAACTTTGATCATGCCTGATTTAGTTTGCCACGGCAAAGTTGCGAATATACTACATATTTGTTTTTAAGGCAACGCATTTACTGGCAACTTTAGGTGTCCAGCTTCAAACCGGGGCTGTGCTGCTGCTCGAATACCGCGGATAGCGGTCTCTGTTAATCATTTTCCCATCTTCAAACAAAATCCCTATGTGTTGAATAAATTTGTGCACTGGAATTGGTTAGTAAAAACATAGATGCTGTTGCTTTCGTTGCTTAGCCTGAATTGTTCACCGATAAATACTTGAGTTATCACCGCTTGGTTTCGGCGATCGTGAAATCGCCATTTTCTCTAACAATGCGTCACCAGCTTGTCTTTGGTTTATGCAAAATGCTGAAGCAAGCATTTTTGGTACATATTTTACCATAGTCGGATATAATGCAAATGCCCTCACGTGTGTTTTACGTCAAGTAAATTATTCCATTTCATATGTCAGATTATCAGTTAAGCAGTTTCGGTGTCAATCATAAAAGCTAACATGGTTTCATTCAAACATTATGAGAATTTTGCCGAAACGACTCAGAGCCAGAAGAAGTATAGCCGATGTGTAACATTTATCACTCAATTATGAAGAGTTATGGGTGTGTGGTCCAACAACCCAGCCCGGTGTGCCTTCAGGTTCCAGTTCTGCTCTCCTCCTTTATATATGTAAACTTACCGGCAGGAATGAAAAACGTTATGTTTAAACCGGTTTTACTGACATAAATTGTGTACTTTGTACGTGCACTGATGTCCTAGCAGGGGAAAACTTCAGTGCTTACGAACCGTGCAAAGAACACTACTCGCAAACTATGAAGTGATGTTGGGCGCTCACCTTCTCTAAGTCAACAGTTTAGCAAACCACGTGAGGCTTGTAACAAACTTTGTTCTGCAAGGGCAACCTCCTCCAACCAGCGGCGTTTTAACCTCGTAAACTTCCACGCACAAGAGTCCAGTGATCCACCAATCCAAGTGTGCTTCGATCACGATGTCGCGTTTAACGGAGTCTACTTGCCAGGCTTCTCGACAGTGGTGAGAACTTGGTAAAAGTGAGGCCAACTACTCTTCTTGTAAAATAGGTGATCAACCTATCAGAGGCATTTTTGTAGACGAAGCCAGTTCAAGACTGATTTTGTCTTGCCTGATTTAGCTGAAACGGTTAAAGTTTGAGGTTTGCCAAAACCTGGATCCAGTAAGCCGCAAACGGTTTAGGTCTGCTATTACCGAGCTGAATAAACGTACTGAGGAGTGGAAAACAAATCTGCGTACGGTATATTTTTAGGTGGTTTCCAAAAAGCAGCTCACACTGTAAGCAAGCCCGATGACTCCTGCTGCGGCCCACGTGTAGCATTTACCAACCGTTGCAGTGCTATAAACAACTGTGATGAGCTTTATTCGTTTCGTTGCTTCTGCGTGGCAAGACTTAGTGAAACTTGCAAACCCATGTCTTTATACCGAGCTATATACCCAGGAATTTGAAGTCAGCAGTAACTCGGTCTTCCGCCGCGATAGGCTAACGTATGCTGGCGGTTGCGTTTCGCTTTAAATCCGGTCTCTTCAGCTTGGGAGACTTGTGAGTCCTCACCGAAGGGACGAGAATCTGTGCGGAATGTTGTGGTGCACTCTCCACTTCAGGCGCAAAGAACTACATGTGAGCGCAGTGTTTTGCAGCCCCTGAGTCGTTGTCCTGGTTGGCTGACCCGCCCTTGAGCCTACATGTGTCGTCCACATGTTCATCTCAGCGATGTTAACAGTCCCCGAATACAATAGCCTTATGTGCAATTAAGGCCTGTATATATTGAGGTTGCAGCAACATTTCAGGATATAATACTCAAAACTGGTGAATCGCAACACGTATGCCAGTTAACACAAGACACCAAGCTCAGTCCCATTTTTTCTTGAACTGTCGTTAACGGGCTACGGACAACTATTGCGCGATGTCGGGATTTGTAACCATAGGCTATCGGCGACCACTCAGAGCTCATGGCTGACTTGGCATTACTTTTGTCGTATTCACGTCCGCTAGAGCCCGCGTACAACCAGTGGAAAACGGATTTTGACTTTCTAGCTGGAACCGCGAGCCAAACGGATTAGTTTGTCAGAAGCCGCTGCTGTGGAAGAATGCTGGAACTATATAATATATTATTGAGGCCATTTTGTTTCCAATTTGTGCCCTTGTAGTGTTGGTAAACCTCATTGGTTTGACAAAGAGTATAGAAACGTAGCGCATCAGCCTTGTAGATTGTGGGATAGATTATTCTACTCTGTTTCCGCCAATTTCTACGATAGTTACTAGTTCAATGGAACATCTGCAGTAGTTCAAAGGGGAATATCGGCGACATTTTAAAGCGCAGCTTGCAAGCCCAGCGGAGACCGCATCTAAGGGATCCTTTGCTTACATAAAGCGACGTCTGCAGCCATCAGGTGAAGTGCCAGTTCCGAGTGGCGCAGAAGGACAGTAACTAGCCTATAGCACTGAGTGTACGTCTGCGTTGGAGGCGCACTTCTCTTTTGAAAACGACCAGGAGTGTGTGCAGTGTTCAACGTGTACCTCTAATATCGAACTCAAATGTCTGGCTTGCGGCGCTAAATTAGTATATTAACTAGTCGCCATCCTTAATGGCCACAAACCAGCCGGAACTGATGGGCTCCGCAAGCCAATTCTCAAGTCACTTACGGCCATCATCTCTCCTGTTTAGACTGACCTATGCAACAGGTCGCTGTCCGAAGGTTTGTTGCCGAGTGACTAGGAATGTTCGGTGGTAAAACCTATTGCAAAAAGCGAAGACGCTAGTATAGCAGTCAAGTACAGGCCAGCTTGACTGATACCTATTGTTTCAATGTATGCAGACATAATGGTTAAAAATGGATTGCTGCAGTTGTTAGGTTTCAAAGTGATCCTGGCACCTGCACAGCACGGTTTTATGCAGGGTCGAATCAGTTCCACAAAAGTGTTTGGGTTTCTATCAAAACCTCAACAGTACATTGAAAGCAACACGCACAAACGTTCCAACAAGGCCAAAACAACCCCGTATGGTTAACGAATAAGCAAAACCCCCAGTCGGTTCACAAGGACATATCAAAACTCCGACCTTCCAGTTATGAGCCAAAGCCTACTAAAGCGACCACCGAACTGGAACAGCCTAGCCACTAGAACTATGTACTCAAACCTCGAAACTCCTTATTAGTTATGGCAATTCCGAGCAAGTCGGGTTTCGCAGCTGTTCGAGTCACAATGCCACACAGACGACGGCCACATAGATATTTTAATATCATGAGTGTCAAGAACACCGCACCTTCCCGGCCGTTTGGACCCAGTAAATAGCGGACTCGACCACCATATGCGATCACTCCGCGAATCGCACAGACGTCTCCAGTATCCCCTTTTTATGGAACGCTGCAAGCTGCAGACCCCCTAACCAAGCATGCGTAGATCAAGATACGGCGCTATAACACCTAGCCCAACTACTGGTTATGATGCAACTAACGCCGTCCAGCCTACTCCAGTTACTTGGATGACGACTTTGATCCGCGGCACTATACCTGACTACGTGCCTGATCTCTCAACTCATATTTATACACAACCGAATTTAGCATGCACTTTACCTCAACATATTATCCACGACCCCCACCAATCGGTTACCTCAACTTCCACCAGTCCACCGATTATGCACTTAAATGTATGCTCACTAATAATCCACTTACCTCAACAAAGTTTGCCAGGTGCGAGTTTGGCTGACTCCCACATACAGACCAATCCGACAGACTCGTTAAAATCCTCCACTTCATTGATCGATCTAATCAAAATAAAATGCACCTCATTGCTCTTCTCATCCTTCTGTCCAGCCCGCATGTGGTGCTGCCAACTGGAACGCAGCATGCAGCTGTTGCTTCTGATTCTCCGCTGCAAATTCCTGGGTTCACAAATTTCTGTAGCGGACCATCGACAAACGTAGCATCGGTTGTCTTGTACACTTCAGCAATGGATTCTACGCGTCCTCTGTCAACACCGTAACAGTTGATAATCCCAAAGATTCTCACTGCCTTCATACCAAAGGATGTAAGGTTGACATTCTGATAGGCCGCATGTAAAGTCCGCCGCAATAGACTAGTACTGGAGATGGCGAGTTGGCTAAGCTATTTTACACATTTTCATTCCTCCCCGCTTGTCACAACAATATCGGCAAAGAATTCAATGTGTCCCACATCTGGTCGCTTGGTCAATCAGCGCCATCCAGGTATAGGACCTTCGTAGATACTGTCTTCACAGTTGAGTGGACTCAGCATGTGTGTACGCCCAGAATACGGTCCAACCTAGACCTAATATTTACAAACGGTATCCAGCATTCAAATACCAGCGTGTTGGATAATCATCCGGACAGTGAATACAAGTGAATACAAGTGAATACAACCCCGCGGTTCCGTTATCATGTTGGTCCAGACTACACTGCTTTTAGGCCAATCCAGCACTTGAATTTGGTAGAGCTCTCCTCACCTCCGCGTGCCGCTCTTTTCGATGCTTTCATCCTGGCAACTTTTACGGACACTGCGACCTGTGAAATGTACAATAACTTCACGATTGACTTCGATCTACTAGCCCCATTGCAGAGCTTGATCAATTACCTCAAATTCCCGATGACGCTGATAACGTGAAATTAACACTAAGCATAGCAAATGCGCGCACGCTTCAAGGATACTATGCATTGTGACCTCATAATTCATATAAACGTGATATTAGGCGAACGCAGCAAATCGAAAATTCAGGTACATACTTTAGCTGAGCGCACGACGCTGCATGGTGCGAACGAGTCTATGTCATTTGTATGAATTATGAAGCATTGCAGTATCCACAACGACTTGCCGATTAACTCACTCGCGCTACCTGATATTAGGGTTATTACTGAAGCATCAAGATTGTGCGATTTCAGTAAGTCACGCAGCGATGTCTTCATCAGCAGTTATTTGTTACTGTCAATGTACCATTTCAAAGTTAACAGACGATCGCATTTGCACCATTTTTTCAACCTGAACAACATTAACCTAGCTCTAGGCTCACTGAATTTGTCACACAACCAAGGTCCTGATGGGTCTCATCTTCCTTACTATTATTTAGAGGCTCAGATAGTCCAGTCCTTTTTCTTAACCTTTTCACTCTCATTATGAAGAGCGGGAACTACCCAATCACATGGAAGCACTGGATAGTCGTTCCACGTCAAAAACGAGGCTTTCTCCAAAATATCGTCCACTATCATTCTATAAGCTACACAACCTGTGCCTCCAGAGTTATGGAAATGTTAGTAAATGAGGGACGCTTTATTTCCTTCTGCATCGCAATCTCGTCAATAGGTCCCTACACGGGTTTCTGTCGGCTAAATCTTGCCAAACATGCCAGTTTGATTTCTTTAACTAAATGACGCACTTCATTGACTGAGGGCAACTAGTAGTAATTAACTTCTTAGATATAAAATAGCGTTTGAGTCGGTTGCACACAATGAATTGCTGACGAAACTAGCTGCATTTGGTGTCTTTAGCCCTCGTGTTTCATGGTTTTCTTCTTACCTATCGCCGATCGCAGCCAATAGACTACGCGGTACATCTTTCCAAGGCCACATGTAACTAGCGGAATATTTCCAGGTAGTGTACTTGACCCACTGCTGTTTCTGTTATACAAAAATGCCTACTTTCATGTCTTTAGGTACGGCACGCCATTCGTATTTACTAATGATATCAAAGTTGTAATTACATTCGGGTCTAGCTGCAAGCAGAATCGCCTCTTAAACATTCAGAATGATTTTCTTGATCACAAAAAATGGTGTTATAGTTGGAGGCTAGAATTCTTACCAAGGATGCGCAAGGTTCTCTCGTACCGTTGCACTATACCACCCAACACCATAACTCTCATCTTTATGTAACGGCAACAATGTGAGCGATCTCGGTGTGCATTAATCTAGCGCGACAATATTTTCTGCTAAATCAGGCTATAACACTGTCAAAGCCAGGTCTATTATTGGGTATATACTGAAGTCAGTAAACCTGGATGCGCCTCGGTTCACGCTCTACAAAGTATGTGCTTGACCGATGTTAGAGTACTGCTCGATGGTTATCTTCAATTTAGGTAAGAGTGATCGGATGAGGATGGAGAAATTCCAGCTTTCTTTCACTACGCGCCTCCTTGGCCCATCTACTCTCAGATATCAAGGAGGCTGCAAACTGCTTGGTCTGGAAACATACTGTCCGCGGAGGCGTAGAAACAAGCACCTATTCCTCCACAAAATTCTCTAAACCTCTGATATATGCATAGGCGGATACTTTTTGCCGATGTTTGATAAAAGTTATCCCATACGTAGAAAGCCTCACTCATTCTCTCTGTGTAAGACAAGTTGAATCATTCATTCAAACTTCATACTCCATAGATATGCGCACGTATGGAACATGCTACTAGAAATTGTCCGAGCGTCAGCAACTGTAGTAGAATTTTCCTCGGCCAAAAAGTTACCAAGTTTCTCAAAAGTAGCGGAACTTTTGCAGCTGCGTTTCCACAGAACAATTCCGGCAACAAGGCCCTGATCACGCATATTTATGTATCCATTTAACCAGCGCATATTACATCTCCCAATACTGAAGCAACAGCGTATCAAGCTTATTAGTTTCATTCTCTGGATGTGCCCTTTCAGTGATCAGAGAGTGGTAAACATAACAGTCTGTTCACATTACCTCGAGAATTTATTTCTCTTCAATAAAAATTTTGCCTTGCCGACCCCAAGCATTTCTTTTCGCACCCTCTTTTTCCACTACATTCTCAAGTGGACGGATAACTCTTTAGGCCTGGATATATTCTAACTTACTCTGACCAGATTCCTGCTTTCTGACTACTTTCAGATTTCCAAGAAGCGAACAAGATTGGCTCCGCAGTCTTAACACCCTTTTCTCCACAGCCTGAGAGATCCGTTCGGCATGCTAAATACCTTTTCATATAGCCACTGTTATCCCAAATCGCTCGTTTCCTGAATATTTTTATTACTTTTACTCATACCTTAATTTGGCGTTCTAGCTTCATCTTGCCGACTTATACGGTCTCGTCTGAACGGTCTTCTGCTTTTTGAACTCTCTCGGAATTCTGAAACCCAAATCATCTCGGCTCTGCCAACGCAATGCTCTGTAACCCACATATCGAGAGCATTTTTGGTCCGGATTCATCCTTATCATTATGTGCACTTTCTTTCTTACAACACGTGGTTCTGCCGACGCTCCCTGTTAGGATTCCGGTATTAACAATGCGACTTTCTCTAGCTGATTCGATATTCTATTCTCGTCTCATTGTTCTCCTGCTTTCTGACTACTGAGACCTTACGGATGAATCATCGAAGATCCAAATGACTGTTTGAACACCTCGAGATGTTTGGTTTCCTTTCTACATCTTCTCTAACGAGTCTTTTCCTTCCCGCCCCAACGTTTTGCTTCTCGCGCCCTCTGATTACATTCCTTTTACAATTGGACAGATAACTATTCAAGCCTGGCTCTACTCTAGCCTCGTCTGACCCGTTTGCTGCTTTATTTCTGCGTGCAAACATCCGTGAAGTTAACGACCTAGATTCTGAATCCCAACACTCTTTGTCCCTTATTCGTAGAGCTTTGCACGGCATGCTATCTACCTGTGCCGGCGCAACACGCTGTAACCGTTATCGCAAGTACTTCGTTGGGCATCCTTTATTTTTCGTATTATTAACATGGATGCATCGGTATCTGGGGAAGGTCGTTGGATTCCCCGCTTCTCCTCATCTGAGCCACGTTTAATGACCCACTTCTTTCCTTCCTGTGCTTTCCGTTGGCATTCTTTCTTCAATTGATGTTAAACTACATGTGTTTGCCTGCCCTGACTTCTTACATTCCTTGGAATTTAAGAGTGATTAAAGGCGTCGCTGTTCCTTCTTCTGAGCTACATATTTTACTACATGACCTGTTGTACTGGTAGCCCGGGTTGATCGTCCTTGCGTTCAACTGTTCACCAAGCATTGCAATTGGTATGCAATCGTTTCAACACGACGCGAGGTTACTTCCTCAGTGCGCTGCTGGGTCATACGTAATTTGCTGACTTCTTCTTCGATTTCTGATTGATTAGCAAGTGACTTTTGAATTAACCTTCTCAATCTGTGCCCCGTGACCATTCGTCTACTCCGCTTCTCTGACAGATATGGGCGTTCCGTAGGATGGTTTTTTTCCCGGCTGTTGCTGCTGTAGTGTTAACGGCGCCTTTAGCTTTTCTCGACGACTTTTAGCTGTTTTAATTCTCTCCAGTCTTAGCCCTTCGCAACCAGGGTCAACCTCGACGTACATGCTTTCCGAGTGCTTCGCCGGGTACCATGCCTCGAGGAACAATCTTTAAATTGATGTCCGTCTTCTTCTGTATGTACTGAAACCAGTAAAAGAGCTTAATGATGCTTACAAGCTCACTTATTCTCTTGAATTCATGAGACATCTGTCTTCCTGTCTGACCCACATACTTCTTATGGAAATCTTGACACGGTATCTTGTTCACCACCTTTCTTGCTTCGTGTGCTTTAGGTCCAGTTTTGGGTTTTGACAGGGTTTTCCTCAATGTGGTGTTCGGTTAGTGAGCCACTTTAAGACCGTGCTATTTGAATAATTTTGTCACCTCTTTAAAGATGCTCTTTACATAAGGTAGAATGATTCGCTTTGTTGTTGTTTGGGCAGGCCAACAGTCGTATCTTTGTTGTTAAGACATCGCCAGGCAAAACTTTGTGGATAACCATTTAGGTAAAATGATCTGAACAGGTAAAGCTCTTCTT
The DNA here is from genome assembly GCA_944474145.2 of Dicrocoelium dendriticum. NCBI lineage: Eukaryota > Metazoa > Platyhelminthes > Trematoda > Plagiorchiida > Dicrocoeliidae > Dicrocoelium > Dicrocoelium dendriticum. The sequence continues at coordinate 106,224 of CALYDF020001286.1, forward strand.
TCTGCTTTGCCTCAAGGGTGCTGCAATGTGTTTCCATTCTAAGAAAAAGAGTGCACACGAAACTATTTGATGACGTTTCAGGTGATAACTGTAAGAATTTAGAATCTGCTCGGTGTGTGTTCCTTTGCTATAAACCTATGTTTACAACCCTCCGTCAATCGTCCTAGTGACTAACACATATAAAACTTGGGAGTTGGTCTTCTTTCTGCGATTCCATCGTAAAATGGATTTATGCGGTGATTTTAAATTTGGAAGGCACATTTTCCTGCCGAGGCAAGGCCAGACTAATAAAGTTTGCCCATGTTTCGCTATTAGATAAATTCTTTTGCTTGTTACCCATCTAAATCTCGTTACCTCGCCTTAACCCTTCGTTATGCTTCAATTGCCTAAATTTCTAATACCTCTTGCAAACTTTTGTTTGCTTTTCAGGATAACGTCCCGTCATTCAAGGCTTTGACAACATTAAATTTTGGTGGTTCGGTGTTGCTCCTCCCAACCCAGGTTTCGTCCTCATTTGTACTCATCAAGTGGAGATAGATCGAGTTTCGGTGGACCACGAAGTTTAGATTTGAAAGGTTGACGCCTTGACTACTAAGGCTCTAAAATCTGCAAGCAACGCTTGGCAAAGCAGCAAAGAATTCCAAGTGGCATTTGGTGTACCCGGTCGTAAGGACCACGCTCTACTTCAAAGTGGACTGAGGTCTAAATAGAGATGGCAAATCGCAATATAACCACAAATAAGTTACACCAAATGTCACTTGGAACACTTCAACATATTTCAATGGATGTCCCTTAAAGGCTTTCCTTGGTTTTGCAGACAATCAACCCATCACATATAACATATTTCATTCATGACTAACCAATCAGGCACAGTCATACAATCAGGACAGAACATTTCAAAGGAACGCAATAGGAAATCGCCTAACGCATCAGTTAACGGAAAAACTAGACTCAAGTTGACCGCGAATATTCAAGCCAATAATTGCTCAACAAGAAACCTAGCCAGTTACAAATTGCCATTTAATTGATCGACAGCAGTATTTTAGAACGTGGTGGATTTATCCTGGCAAGCGTTCTTCCTGTAAGAAGAGACATATATCCATTAACAACATTGCAACATGGCGTAAGTAACTCGCCACCAAATAAAGTCAGCCCATACCTTCACACTAGCAGGTACAATAGCGTCACCACGCTTTCTGCTTTCGTTACACTGGTATTTGTGCTTCTGCATATACTGTCGTCTCTTCTTTCTGAAATTTCAAGCATCTATTGTCTTGTTTCCATGCTATCACCTTTGCTCTTCGCCTTACGTACGCACGAACGTAGGATATTGTTACACATCTCTCGATTATGCACTTCAGTTATTTTCTAACTGGTAATTTAGGATTATTGAACTTGCTTGTTGAGGTATGACTGCAATTATGGCAAAAAGCGTAGGTCCTTACAAACGGGTCCCGATCTCCCGACAGCCAAATTATTATTTCACATTTCTTGCTTTTTACAATTCTAATCATGAACGGATTATCAATTTTCTACTGTCGTTTTTACAATTGCCATAAACTATCTGTACAGTTGCAGCTAACTGATCATGCCTTCATTGGCGCGGTTTGCATGGTTGAGAATAAAGTAGTTATTAACTTAATTAATTGGTGCACCTTAAAGCCCCGTGCTGAGGCTCACCCTGTTATTCAGCTTCTCTGATCACTGTGTGCCAATTTTGCCGAAGATAGGAAGATTTATCGAGAAATCAACGTTCCCGACGTGTGTGACGTACTCCTGTATGACCTCAACGGTCTATCCGCGTAGTCTGTGGAATGCTATCTCCCGGTCAAACCAGCCAACGCTCTATTAACATGCCTTGGGAAAGGTGCTGACGACCAAACTACCCTTGACGCGCAAGCGCTACATCCCACACTAGACGTGAAATTGCTATGTGTACGCTAGCGCTGCGATCTGAGCCTATTTTAGCGCTCAAACTTAGTTTCGGCACATGGTCTAAAGAGGATGCCAAGCGCCTTTTTTCCATTATTGACTAACGATAGTGTACGGTCCGTCCGCCTACATTCCGCATACCCTAGTGGAGGCAGAGAAGATCAGTTTTGTCCAGTACATTGGTACCAGGCTTATTCCGGTTTACTTGGCTTGCAGCAAGGGGGCCGGTGCTAGAGAATAGGACTCTACAACATGTCCAGCACTCGCTAACGACTCGTCCTAATTATGACCTACATTATTCCACATCTCAATGCCTACTATTTGCTGTTGCCAATGAGGCACTTGCAAAGGACATGCAATACACGCGGGCGCAGATGAAAACTTGTCATTTCTGGTATGAAGCAAGTGCCAAATTTACTGTGCTTCAAACGCAAAGTGGTAAATATTTGTAACAGTCGATCTGAACATAAAAGTCGGCCACACCTGTGCAGTCGGTCAAGAGGCTGTCGGATTTCTACGTTACCACTAATCTATTAAGAAAACCATTATACATTTTTGCTTGTATTTTATCGGTGCTCCCTGCAATAACGTGAGTCGGATAATTTAAATGATAAACGAGAACGATAAGGATATTCACTGGTGACAAATTTCATAACAAGTTTCAACATATGTTTAAGTAGTTGTTCAGCATACATGTATACTTGCTGTACGATACTAGATGAATGACGCACAGGTGATACCTAATTTACACTTAATGCTGGTCGCTGACGCACTTCGTGTGCATTGCTGTGGGTGTATAACTATTATTTGCCGCTTGCTTGCTCTAACTTTAACTCAGTTTTTCTACACTTCCATCTGGTGAAAGCAATTTAATGAGAAACTGCCGTTCCGTTATACGCTTTAACGCTTGGTTACTTATTTGCTCGACTGCGCATCACCGTTGTTGACATAGCTAGTGGTTTTGTATTAGCTATTTTTCTACTCATGTGAGTTGTGGCTGCTATGCAGCCCAACTTCTTTTATGTCCTTTACACCAAAAAATTCCTATTTGTACATATTTAGGTTTCTTATTTCCCTTTTAAGTCCTATCCGCGGTAACATATCTAAACTTTGCTGCTTGTTTAACCTACCATTGATTCCGTTACCCTACCAATTTCAGGTGTCCTTAACATTATGAGGAACGGTTGCTAATGTTCATTCGTGGGTTGCCATTCATTGACACTATAATCTTACACAACCAAACCCACGCTCGGTTTCATTAATACTTCGGATGCCACTACTAAGTTCTAAAGAAAATACATAGAGGATGTTTTTATGTACACAATAGATATGTTGCGTGTCAGCATGGACATCATTTTGGAGGTCCCTTTCTTTTGGTTTCCCTCTGTTTGAAGATGCTTTCCTTCCGTTGGCTGGCTGTCAACATCCCAGCCTAAGTAAACTGCACATAAAGGTAGACAGAACTTACTTTGACGTACGGCTGAGACTGTGTGTGTTAATAGTTTCCATGATATTTTCTTTCCCAATCGTGTATCCATAGATTCTAAATCACGGTGTTCAACCCAGGTTAGTACAAACAGTACCAAGAAAAATTCAATTAGTTGGCGTCAGTATGTAATGCAAAATATACCCAGATTGCCATTGGAGTATGCCGCAAACTTTATGAATCTGTGGCGATTAAAATATGCACTCTGCTTATCTAAGATCTCACTTCACTGTCCCCACCGCTATTGGATATTCTATTACACAAACAGCACCATTTTATTCTTTGAGATAAAAGCTCATAGCCAAAAGTAGCCAATTAAAATGACCTGCGGTGCTATTTTGTTATTTGCTTATTCTCAACTACCAGTTCCTAAAGTATTCAGCCCCATCCCGAAGGTTACAAATGATCAAACTACCATCATTGGGAACGTGGAATTGTCCAAAGGGCAAATTTCTCAAATATTGATCAAATGCATCCTGAGCAGAAAAGTCTTCCTTGGTTATTGTACCATTCTACCTAAACCACCGTTAAACTCCTGACAAAGCGCACCAGGCAGCAGCAACCATACTCATCCCGCAGCACTTCACCAATCGTTTCGTGAGTAGCAGAATTTTGACGCTTCGAGGGATTGTAATTCGCAATGATGAGCTATATGCCGAAAATTAGCAATAGCCTGCACCCTCTACTAAACACCACTTGTAACGTACACAGCAAAAAATGTCTTGGGCCATCATAACACGAACAACCCTGGACATATAATTTATGCGGATAAGGAAGCAACGCTTTGATAGCCCCATTTGATCATGTACTGATTTATCCAACAACCTTTATAAATAAATGCAGTTAGTTCTATCCTCAAACAAAAGTGGTACTCCTAAGTAATGCAATAGCGATATGAGCAGTGTATCCATAAATTTATTAGGCAAAACTATGCATGTAATTTACTTCCTGGGAGCAGAATTGAGAGTAGCGTTGAGTAATAAAATATAACTGTCAAGTGCGTTATCCAACAGATTAGCGTAGGGGCATGAACCACGAATTCGTGGAGGGCGTTCCACGGTTGGCACGCGAATGCAAAGCAAAACCCGTGGCGCAAAAATAGCTGTATTGTTTAGCTAATTCCTGGTTGGTCGCTGTGCATGATGACACTAATGGGTTGCAGTTAAATGCAGCCCAACTGATTTTGGTTGGGCAAGTAAGTACGAGATAATCAAGTCGCCGCTTATTCGGCGATGCCATCTACTGAATAGGCGTATAAGTTTCAGCTTTTGCTCGTAGTGAGTGCGGCGCATTCAAATGAATTACGGATAAGACCTACGTTGTGGGTGGTCTAGCGCAGTAAGGTCCAGATTCATCCCTAGCTGCCAACCTTGGATAGCGTATTTTACATGAGGACGAACCTGTGCATTCGGAGTCTGTCTGAAAGCAGTGGTTTCTATTTGTCCGAACGCCCGCTGTAACAAGCCGACGTGCTGCATACCAAGTTTATTGCCTTTGCTGATTGTATGGAGAAGCTCAATTTATGCTTTACAAGCACGCCAATGTATCGGTCGTGGGTGATGGCTGGGTTGCTTGCGTTCCTACCCGTTAGATAAAAGTACCTAGATTGTCGTATCGAGAGTACCTTGCATTTGCTCATGTTGAACTGTAACAGATTGCGGCTCGACCACTTGTGTAACGTAATTAGGTCAAACTGAAATGAGCGCTGCTTAGCGTCTGTCTTAAGTTGGCTGAAAACCGTGATATTGTCATTTAAACAAGAAATTGGTGGCAAATTTCCATGCAAAGGAAACTACGAATACTAACAACTATGGTGGACGTAAAACAGCCCTGTGGCTTACCAGTCTCTAATGGTGTGGGTTCAGCAAATGAACTCTGAGTTCCGTCTACTAATTGTCGTTGCAGGGGGAAGTTGGAGAACCAGCTCGAAAGAGTCACCGAACCCGTTATATAGGAGCCTGGAAACGAGAATACGATGATCTAAACAGTTGAATGCCTTGCATAAAGATAAAGATACCGCATTAACGTCTCCTCTGGTGTCAGCAGCCAGTCCAACTACTCCGTGCCATTAATAACTCTTGTGCACTATAGATGTCAACGTTTGCCATGTTGCGCGGTTGCAATAATGTAACCACGGCCTCAGCAGCGAAGAATTCCATAAACTTGGACAATACAGGGAGCAAAGTAACGGGGCGAAAATTTTAAGTCACAGTCTTGCTTCTGCCCTTATGAATGAGAGTTCTTGTTTATGGCTTTTAAATTACAAGGATATGGTTGTGGTACATATGACGCTGAAAGAACTAGGCCCAAGGTTGTGCCACACGTCTTGATGCGGTGCCCAGTTTCGCTTGACAAATAGCGTTAACCCAAGTAAATATTTAGTGACGCAGTGACGAGAGTGCACTGTTTACGATGGGCTCCCTATCTGCCCAGTCGTTTTACTTTGGTGATGAGTTGTATTCTTGCCAGGTTGTGTTGCCTACAGTCATACAATTTCGAGTTCCACTTCTCAAGGAATCGACAAGGTTAAGCGTATTGATACCAATATCCCTAAGGCATTCGTAACAAATTACTTAACTTTGCTGACGGCTGCAAGCTAAGCGACTTCCGGTGGCCTTTACTGATAAAAGACCAGGTGGTGGTACAGGCGTCCTGGGCTAAGCGGTCGTGACGCCTAGTGGTGTACACCATCTTAGTGTTCGGATGGCGATAATTTGCACAGCAACTGAAGTGGAAACTGGTATCTGCATTATCATTGCGATCCATTGTGTGCTCTACATCTAATAATTTATTCATGTGTTCCTCGTTGATGAACATAAGATACAGCAAGATGGTCTATTTATGTGCTATGAAACCATTAGGCATAATAACGTGATGATGATGATATGCTTACGTGCACATACATAACTTTGTTGAACGGTTTTCTGAAGGTAGCGGATGTTGCTAAACCGTGTACCTTGAAATCGCAAGTGCTAGGTAGGTAAAAGTGCTTTCGCTTTCCATTGCACCTTAAAGCTCTTATGGTCGTAGTCTATTTCTGGTGTATAATCTGGGAGGTCGGTACACCATACATATAAGCAGGTGTCCCTGCCACGTAATTACGAAGTGTTATTCCGAATCCATTACTGCAACTCAATGCACGTTGCTTCAAAAACAACGAATACACCTCCTCCTTTCGTTAGCCTGTCGTTTCATGTAGGTGACTTCAGCGTCTGTCCCTCTAGCGTGAAACCAGGTATCCTTGACACCGATGTTAAGACATAGCTGCGCAATTTGACGATCTTTCAGTTAGGCCAGATAATTGAAAATTCCCTGAGCATTGGTATATTGGCAAGATAGGTTTTCGGTAGCTAGGTGTTAGCCAGCAGCCAATTAAGTCAAGTGCGGTAAGATGCCGACCGAAGCGAGTTCGGCCGTATTTCAATTTCTTGCTGGAAGGACGACGCGTCGTTTGCAAACGGTTTTGGCCAAGGTAGGTCTCAGTTCTCATCCGAATATATCGAAACTCAAGTAACCGAACCGCAAAGCGTTGCTCGGGCATAACCCATGATAGGGCATATAAATTCAAGTAGGTCCATGCCTTATCTTTGCAAAGCTTTAACCTCTTTTAACCGACATTTATCTTGAAGGCACTTCGGAAGTCGCTGCCAACGTTTTAACAGTTCTGTTATTACCTGCTATTTCTAAACCAGGATCGAGATTCCTCTGTCGTCGAAGGACTCTGTTTGAAGGTGAAAGGGGCTCAGAGATTAGGATTGCTTAGTGGGAAAACGGTTATTAGCTTTCCATGTTTGTTATCAAGTGGCAACGAAAACAATCATCAGTCATGCCATTCTCAAGCTGCACGGTGCGACGATTGCTTGGCAAATGAATATTATGCCAGTGGACTACAAAACGAGCGAGATAAGCACAGGGAAATGAGACGGGATGGGTGCCGTGACGGTTATTCGCAAGTACCCGAACCGTGCAATACGTCACGTGCTTCAGAAATATGCACATTTGTTCACGGATGCGAATGGTGATTAAGGATTTTGCAGCTAGGTTGAACACCGGATACCCCTAATCTGAGATTGGCAGTGCAATCTGATTTTCAGGCAGATACGATAGACACCCTGGCAAAGCTAGAGAAGCAGGTGGCTGAGATAGCAGCTAATGGTATCATCAGAGGAACAAACAGTCCGTATTCATCGCCTGTATTGCTGATGAGAAAGGCAGACGAAACCTATAGAGTCTGCATCTATTTCAGAGAGCTGAAAAGAGTGCAAGTGAAAGACGCATTTCCGATGCCTCGAATTGAAAAAAAGTTTTTTCAAGCTTCGAACTACTAGACTGATTTTATTGATGGTTCTCCGTTCAGGCTACTAGCAACTTCCATCGACGAAGAAGTCCGGCATAAAACAGCTTTTATTGTGAACGGCCAACAGGAAGAATTCTTACGAATGCCCTTTAGATTGTGCAACGCCCCTGCGACATTCAGACGCTTACTGCTGAAGGTCCTGTAGGACCTCGAAGATGTGGTTGTCCATGGAGATAACATCATTATTTTCTAGGAGCCGGAACTTGAACATGGTACTCAACACGTAGCCGTTCTACGACGACTGGATGAAGCCGGTCTGAAGCTTTATGGCAAGAAGCCCCAGATTGATCTAAATTCTAGTGTGTGTTTGGGCCGCATAGTGAAACTGGTCAAGTTCAGCCGCTTCAAGAAGGCACGAATTAGTTAAGAACTTCGCAGCTCCGAAATCTAAACGTCAGTTCCGGTCGTTCCTCGGAGAGGTAGCGTACGATTCGAAATTCGTGCCTCATTTTGCGGATAAGAGAAGGCCATTATTAAAGCTGCTACATAACAATAACTCTGTTGCTTGGACGCCTGCATGGAATCGGGCCTTTAACAACCTAAAGGTATGCGTTGCAAATGCGCTAACATGTTTACGGCTACCAAAATCTGGGAAAATTCACCGTGGTAGTTGCCGTAAGAAACGTTGCAATTAGAGTTGTGCTATCCAAACCAGCCTGTGAGAACGAATATGCCGGCAGAGTGCTGACCAGCGCAGACCAAAGTAATTTACGACGGAGAAAGAAGAACTTGTTATTGTGTTGGTCTCTTAGAAATGGAGAACATAATTTCTAGCGACTAAATTGCACAAGCCGCTCTCATAATTGAGGACAACGAGAGATCTGCAGGGACGACTTATCAGGTAGACGTAGTGGTTGAAAGAATCCAGCTTTACAATCGAGCACATATACGAAACAATGAGAGTAATAAAAGACATGTTATCGCGCCCAGCTCTGAACGCGATGCTGCCACGTACTGTAATACCGGAGAGGATCGAGATTTACTGGAAAGCCAAGGTGCAGATGAATTGGTGAGGTTACTGGGCGCTCATTTATTAGACGGGACCAAGCCAGTGCAACATCAGGAGAGATTGAGGAACTCCTGAGTATCTGAGATGAGCTTGGTGTCACAAATGGCACCCTGTTTGTGAGAACAAATGAATGAAAGTGCTTTTCATCTCCAGAATTTACGGGAGCGAGTGATGTGAGTGACCCATGTTGGCGCCCATATGTGAATCCAGATTCTTCTACCGGTTGCAGAAGAGGGTGTTTTGGCCAACTCCGAGAAAGGATATAGTGGCCTATATTGGAGGATCGTCGTCTTGTCAAATGGACCACGATACGAATGCACTAAGGTCTCTTATGTGATTTATCGAAGTCAACCAACTATTCCAGCTTTCGGGATAGGACGTTTGTGGGCACTTGCCTGTCGGTCGGTCAAGAAACAGATATATCCTAGTGATGATTGACCATTTTGCTCGATGGACAAAAACCGTACCGATCAAGGATTCAACAAGTGGAACCGTGGCACAGATATTCGAAGTTAATGTACATGCTAAGTATGGAATACCACAGTGTGTTGTCACCCACCAAGGACCCTGCTTTGAGTCGATGACGATTTAGAGAGTATTAGAAAATTGTACGGCACCGTACAATTCGCAGACAAGCGTGCCGACTTAACGGTTTAATCGAATAATGAAGACGTGGATAAACTGTACAATGTAGCCTTAACTGGGGTACTTCTCACGTCTAGCACTAGCAAGCAGTCGACCATAACAGTCGCGCCATTCGAGTTAAATTTGGCAGACAGCTTAGAATTCCCCATGATACATTCATGCCTGTATCACAAACATGAGATATCCCAACAACACATCGGGTATGTCTGGAAGCAATGGCCAGTAGAGGAACCAGGTCTTGACAAGCGAGGAATAGACGCAAGTAGGATGTCAGGTACGCGACCCACAGTTAGAAGCCATACAGCGTAGGAGAACAGGTCAAGGTACTAAATCAAGATCGTCCGGCACATGGAGGGGCAGGTGCACAGAAGATCAGATAACGTTGAAAAGGCCCCTACGCTGTACTTCATCGGCAAGGAGAGGACTTCAAACTTAACAACAGGGTGTCGCAAAGCTGGATCAATGCCGCCCTACTGTGGCCGTGACACGCGAGATAACAGCAAGTTCGAGGAAAGACGGGTGAAGGGTGGCGAAAAACAGCGGTTGCCCTGAGAACAGAAAAACCACTAAAACAGAGGTAGACATAAAGGGAAACGGGCGCAATGAAAAAGAGCAGACGGAGCAACACCGGCCTGACGGAAGGAGACAAAAAACGTGCACGAGCGGTGCACTGTAGTGAGCCTGAACCAGGCAAGACGGGGCGAGTATTTATCAAGAAGTTAATAAATCGTACAAAGCCACCGTTATTGCATCCTCCCAAAACAAACACAAGCAGAGCAATACATCCACGTTTAAGCATCTTAAGAGCTATCGAAAGACTCCAAACGGGAAGCGTAGAAGCGGAGCTACGGAGGCAAAATTTACATAGAATAATTCTTCCCGTACCTCAAAGAGTGCATGGACGTGCAGCGAACGGAAGCCAGACGAGACGGCGCAACGGGGTTAGGGAACGTGACCCATTACTATATGCCTGCTTGAGTGGCGACATAGCTTGTGATCGAGCATAAAAAGCTTGTGCATCATTGTTGCGTCGTTGTCGCTGCAATATTACACTTAAGCTACCTTTAAACAGTTAGTAGCATACACATATTAGGATCTTATTTTGTTCGCTGCAAATTACCATAAGGGTTGAACGGATGGATATTTGGGGAGAGAACCTATTCAGCCAGCCGTTCAAAGCAACATCAGACAATTAGTTTTGTTACGTTGTTTTACAAATGCTCAGCATATTCCCAAAATTTTAATACAACCGCGCTTGCTGTAAGCTGAGGCCAGATATTGGTCTATCCGATTATTTTATTAGATAAAGGAGATTAGCCTTGCATGCGATCAGCAGGCTCTGATTGCATCAGCGTTTAGTTATGAATCAAAACACAATGGAACGTGCAGCTTTTGTAAGCCACATACCGAGTAAAATGAGCCTAAATTCTAGGTTTTTAATGAATGCCGTTAGATTGCGGTGGAGTGCACCTTGCATCCTCAAAACTAATTGGCTGTCGCTTTCTTTCGCAATATATTGAAGGAATAGGATGATTGCCACAAGTGAGTACGTACTACTGCGGAGTCATGAGAAGATTAAGCTGAGGCTTGGTACTAATCTCTGGTTGGTGATCGCCTACCGAGTCAACCCAACACATTGTTTCAATCAACTTACATTTTGATATTGCGTCCAATAACTCATAATATGCTAGAGTGTATAGTGCGCAAAATATCGGTATTAATTTTCGGTTAGAACTGCCGTCATTGGGACCTACCGCTGTAACCGAGCAATGCAGTAATTTAGGCGCCCGACCATAGGACATGTAATGCCCACAGAGAAGTTTGAATATGCGTACAAACACGTTAACCTATTGAGGACATGAATTCCCCATTTCCCGAACCCTTTACTTAAATGCTTACACACATTTATATATGTTTGCTTCTAACACTTCCATTGTGAAGCACTTAGCTTTTTCAATTGGTATATCCTTGCCACTTCAAGGTCAAACATGCCATCATTGACAGACTGACGATTGGCAAACCGTTACGCTGTACTGTATCGCCATTCTGCCGCATGTCTTCCAGTTTATGCCCTTCCCATTGTAGTTGCAGACCTTTTCTTAAGTTGGCTACTGTATATAATTTGACTTATAGAACCACGGAAACAGGAATGTAGGTTATAGTTTTACTGCCCAGACCGCGCGTATATTGTAGGTTACCTAGTCAACAGTTTCCTTGTCCCACCTCTTACATTTCTGCTATCTAAGCTGCGTATTTTATTTACGCAGTTGAATAACGCAATATTGTCCGTTTCTGATCTCGATGCTGAAAAATGTTGGGCTGCTTTTGAGATTACTGATGCTGAGCAATTAAGAATGCTGTGAACAGGATTAGAATGCGGAAGTCTGCTCTGACTAAAATGCTTCCACATGCTACGCAAAATGTTACGTCGGATCAGTCGATTAGTAGCTGACAGATTCTATGTCGTACGAGGTTTGTGGTCATCCATCTGATGTTGCTCTACGACCTTCTTTTCTAAAGCCGAAACTTACGCTCGGTGAATTTTGTTGGTGGCGTATTTGGATGATCCGTTAGCAGTCTCAGGTTTGGAGGTTCAAGATCGCGTTGCAGACCTAAATTTGAGTTCACATGTTGCCATTAACAGATTTCCTAAACCGAAATCCAAATGTTTCGGTCTGAGCACGAGGTGCACTCTCCATAAGCGAGATCTCATCGAATTTGATAGTGATCCAGCTCGCTATTGGCTTTTTATTCCATGCGTTGAAGCTGATGTGACCCAAACAACCTCCTATCCAGCTTACATATCTGCTACAACACTGCTGTGATGAGGCAAAAGAAGTCAACGCAAGCTGTTTGATCCTCGAAACAGTTAAATGTCGCAAAGAAGCAATGCATGTTTTGCGCAAATGCTTTGGATGATAGCGAGACGCACATCAATGTGTTCGTTTCTCTTTAAATAAGAAGCTGCGTCCATATAATTGGTGCAGATCAAATAGGTATAGGTAGCACTAGGCACTTGCATGGGCAACATAAATGGTGAATAAAAATCAAAGATATATCTCACGTCGGTGCGTGGCGCGGTCTAACTGCATATTACAATCTTGGGTATACAGCAAAATCACAAGGAGGTTATACTTTTACAATTTTCCAAAGCAGTCCTAAAGCCTTATGGCGGACATGGCTAATTGGTCGTTTACATATTTCGGGAGGATGGTGAGATTATAAAAATAACCAGTGTAGACAAATAAAACGTATATTTGAACTAATACGACCATTACTGGGACTGCCTCCTAACCATCTGCTTCTATGCGAGTTAATCTCTCGATGGATTTTACTCGAATTTCTATTCCTCATCTGCCCGTTCGCCCGTGTGAATTTTAAAGCAAGTAAGCCATAACTTAAATAAATTAACTTCAGGGCTGATTTTATGTACATAATGTGGACAGACAAGCTTCCTAGCCCGTGCCATCAGCTGATTATTTTGTGTAAGACTCTAGTTTATCACCAGGGAACAAATGATAATGCGCCTTGCATGGGTATAATTATTAACGTTGGAAGCTTAATATCCGTCACTAAAGGCGATCGACCCAGAAGAATATGAAATATATGCACAAGAGGGACCGGCAAAATTGTACAGGGGAAGTATCGAGCTACTAGAAAGTTTTGAAAAAATATTTCAGATTCGTCATCTGCTGATTACGAAAAGTACAGGAAATGATAACGCCGAGCAATGCAATTTTTTCTCCGATCCAATACTGTTGCCTCTGCGGCAAGAAAAGTACTATGCAAAAGTACAGTAGGAGTGTTAAAAGGTAATACTAAAATAAAAATTAAAAATTCTTTACGTCTCGACATTGCGCGACACGAACTGTATAGTCCACACGATCACATTTGTAATTGAATCGTCAGGAAGGTTTTGCTTTGGACCTGATCGGGGCGTGATATCAACGGGTTCTTGTAATCGCTCCGTAATTTGTTAATTGATTCCTCCGGATAGAAATGGAGGTTCGTTAGATGTGCAGAATAAGGTTGTTTTATAAATAAACATGTGGTAGAGTTGGGTTGAGTTCGAAGCAGAGAATTTCGTCATATGCTATATGAAGCTCGGCCCTTCCTCATACAACGTAGCTATACTCACGTCCATGTTTAGGATATCCATCACTTTATTCACTCTCTAGTCTGTGTTAACTTGAGTACGATAAACACTGAGACTCACGTTCTCAGGTTCTGCTGTCGTTTGTTTCACTTCAATGCACAACGATTAAGAAAGAAATTTGATCTTAAACCGGTACTCGCGTTTTCGACTTTTAACGTGCCATATATTTTTCCTTACGCTGTACTAGTGGGAAATTTGAAGTACAACCTCAATGTCTGAGGTAAAGACGCATTTGTGGACAATTTCAAACATGAAGTTCAGGTTAAATTGTAGTCATAACCAAAGAGGTGTCATGTTAATCTCACAACCACGGTCATAGTAGTTAAGTTCACCAGGGTATCACATTAGACGCTTCTTAAATTGGCGCTGTACATTTTCTATTGATGTTCTATCACTTTTGTTCAGCTGGGAACACATTAATGCGCAGTATTCGAATAGGGAACGCATACGTGTTTTATACGGGTAACTTTTGGATTCATTTAAAATAAGGGATGTTAGTACTAGCCCACCTAGTTTACGGGCTTTTGCAACCGTGTACTGTGTCTGTACGGCGAAACTGAAGTAGCAGGAGTAGTGTATTCCAAGATGACGAATTGTGAGACAGGTGCACAGGGCTTTGTCGTCTAGCGTCAAATAATTTTGTGTAATACTACACCAATAACCTTTGCAACTGCACTTCTCTTCACTTGCTGCAGCAACTTTCCACCTCTTGCAAATCCGCATGTATATCGACTAGTGCGTTAATGAAATGGTACAAATCGAACTCATCGACAATTTTAATGTCATCTGTAAATACATATCTTTTACCTTGTTTGATGACATGGAAGGTGTCGTTAATGTACATCAAAAACAGTAGAGACCCTAGAATATTCCCTTGGATCAAGCTAGTTGTGTCTTTTCTACTCGTGGAAGCATTACTTATTATTACAACTGCCTAATGCCGACCAGAGCGATAGGATGCCAACCATGAATAGAGGTTGTCAAGTATACAAAATGAAGGTACAATTGATAGAAGATTTCCATGTGATACCCGACCGAACGCTCCAAGCATTGTAAGGAGTATGGTGATTAGACGCTTGTCACGGTTAATTGAACGAGTAACGATGTTTAGAGATTCTACTTCACAAGAAATATATGTCAGTGATCTCAGAAATCTGTGCTGGGAAGTATTGGTCAACTCCAGGAACAATAGGAATTTAACGATTCTGCCTTTTATTACCTATTCCATTGTGCAACACAGCATAGAGGCACGGCTGATGGGCTGATAGCTAGTCTTTAATTGACGTGGGTAACTTTTATATCGTGGTGAAACCAACGATTATTCCCACACATCCTGAACAACGCCAGACTTAATGGATAAGGTAAACATACTTTGAAGCAGTATGGGGATATCAGGACGTCTGAAATGAGCATAGCAACGGTATTCCATCCGGGCCAGGATAAAAGATCCTCCGTACTGAGTATATCAGAATTCCTTTGTTTGATTGCTCAAATTCAACAGTACATACGTAAACTGCAGTTTTTTGGAGGAAGGTTGCTATCGGTACTGTGCACGGCCCAGTGAAAAACGATGAGAATTATTCATGGAAAACCGCACCCATCCTAGCCAGGTTTAAAGAATGCCTGTTTTAGGGTTGTATAATATAAGGTGGTAAATCATACTTGAAGTTGCTTTTGTGCTAGCATAGTCTAGTAATTTACCATGGTTTATTGCAGGAATCTAAGACGTTGGTCTTCTCTCTGCAACGTTTTAAGAACGGCTTTCTTTCTCAGAATAACGTTATTAGATTGCAATAAAATTGATAGATAAAATTGTTAGTCTTTTCAAGTCTATCTCGTAGCCTGTTCTGCTTTCGTATTAGACGCGATGGGATAGTGGTCTGACTCGTTTTTAGTAAAGTACGCCTGTGGCGCATCGAACAGAAGACATCTAGATACAAGCTGACGTTTTGGTATAAAAATTCAGCTGCTTGTTCAGGTTCAGGGGAGAGGAAATCGTCATCCAAGCCTAGAGATCGCAATTTGATTGCAGTCTTTCCGGTTAGTCAGGAGATATTCACGAACAGTTGTTTCCTTTTTAATGCATAGTGGTTTTAGGAGATTCCTTCAAATTTGACCTCTGCTAGCTTGTGGTCACTCCCAGAAAGATTGGGGAGGATGCATTTGATTTTAAGAATTAGTATTTTGTAAAGATAAGGTCTAGCATGCTTTCAGCTCTTGTAAGAGACGAACCTTGTTGAATAATGTTAAAGTTGTGGATTTCTGAAACAAAATGCAGACATTTTAATGGGGACCGTGATGAATACCAGGAAATCTCAAGAATAAAAGTTCACCACCAATAATTTTGTGAGTCGCCGGCTGCTCAGGTGCCAGAAAGAAATCTTCCATGAAGCGATCAATCTCCGATTTACGACAGTGTCATGGGTTATACCCACAACCCATAAGGATGGTTTTGCACTTAAATTGAATGTCACTCCAAACAGATTCATCAAAGTCATGTAAAGTGTTTCGCACACAAGAGTTGCCTTGTGCTTATTGTCTAAATATATGTGGCAACCGCCACCACGGCAGGATATGCGACTACTGCTAAAGCTGCGGAGATTTGAGATGTTAATTGGGTAGCGGGAGTATGTTAATTTTCCCAAGTCTCCGTGACAAGTGCAGTGGCAGGACCGGAAAGAAACAATAACGAACATATATGTGCATTTTGTTGTTGAGAGACAGAGCATTTAAGCGAAGTAATTTAATATACCTTTATTGCTTAGGCAGGTTTACTGACTGCTTGTATATCGTTGGACAAATGGCAACATCCAATGTATTTGAGGAATTTGCGGGAGTACCGTCAGAATACACTTCGCTGGTTTCAGGCAGGTTTGGACTAAGTTGTTGATCTATTTGAAGAAATGCAAGGCCTGCTGCGTTTTTTTTGGGGTTGGCTGCCGTGTGGCCGACCATAACTCTAAAAATGGAGCTTGGTGTGTGTGATGTTTAAATGGTTGCATGTAGTTTGGAAGATAAGTTGAAGCCGTCTCTCTTACGCTTATGTTAGGTGGGACGTTAACAAACATAATCGGTTTGCCTATGGAGATTTAAGTAGATGCATGTCTAAATGTTAGATACTTGTAAGGTGTCAATCGGCGGAGTCGGACGCATTGCTTGATCAAGGGGTTCACGACAGAAGAAGCAGAAAAAAATGGCTTCATAGAGTGGGGATAATCGTTTCGACATTGTGTTAGCCTGATTGCTTTATACTAACCGCCCTTTCAGACAGGAGTACTCCGTAAGACATTTAAATACTTCGTCCGCTGGAAATGTATCAGGAATAGTGTCGGGCTATGAGTATGCTCTGAAGTGCCGACTTCCATAGCATGGTCGAGTTAGTGGAAGTAGCTTTGTTGGTATTGTCAAAGCTGCGGCGCGTGTCAACAGGGTTAAGAAATTACTTGCTACATATTAGCTTCCAGAGTGCATCTTGTGTGGCGCTGATGCAAAGCACGTTGTTCAGGCATGTGTTATTGGAGAGTAAACCGCAGTCGCGTACTCGGCTAAGTCTGCTCCGCAGAGAACATTAGTGTGGACATCATCATCACATGCAGTACGTAAATAAGTTAGCAACGGATCAGGCGCGTTACACTATATTTTAGAACCAAGCGTATGTACCTGATCAAGTGTTGTCTTAGCTGACCTCATAACAACATTCCTCAGTTCGGTTGCTGGTTTTATAACTGACATATTCCATAGTAACAATTAAGCACTCTGTGTTTTTCGATATAAGTAGCAACGGGCATACTTGCTTTAAGCTGCTTTTCTTTAGACGTAATGCAAGCCACTCATCCTTTTGAAGCACGATGATGTCTAGTAGTAAATGTTTCAGATTCTTAATATGCCGTCCATCTGTGACATTAAACACCATAATATTATTTACACCGATAATCCGTTCAGGCACTTCAGTGTATATCACAGTAGTACAGATATTATCGATAGGTAGCTGGTGGGATGACGGATTAAGAAGTAGGTTAGTTAAGTAGTAAAGTGAATCCGTAATAGGAACCATAGGTCTACCAGCAGCCAAGCTTTCACGCAAATCTCTCACAGGGCTTCTTGGATCCTATAGACTTGACCTCAAGACCAAGGAATTAGTAGCCCTCTCTCGCTTTGCTATGGAACTGCTATCATGCTACATAAATCTGAAGAAGTTGCGATAAGCAGCTGAACTGAACGCGTCGCGAACAAAAAGTGTTTGTTAGACGACTGTCAAACCTATTCATTAAGGCAGTAAGAAGACATAGGATGCGATATGTTAACATTTCGATTGCTCTCGTCAGTCGCAACGCAATACAGGCAAGACAAAACACGCAATATATAGGGTTCACACTTAGTAACAAAGATAAGCAGATAAAAATGATAAGAATGACGTAATCAGGTCCAAGGCAACCTAATTGCTTGGCTCAACTGTTTCTGGGCACAGAGCACGGGATACTTCAACCTTATCAGTAGCGCCTCACCGATTGCCAACAACCTCGGGTTCCTGTTGCGCAATAACACCTTGAATGAATCGATTGGGTTCAACTGGTGACGAGTCGTCATGAGGTGTTTGGTGATAGACGACGCAGGGTTCCGGTTAATTCTTTGGTCCGCTCCGCCTTGGTTAAACAGCAACTGCCTTAGCCACATTGGGAAGTGTTCCGCCATCCTTTGAGCTAGCCGCCGACCAGTCTTGCCTATGTGAGTGTCACCGCAACTGCAAGTGAACTGATAGATGATGTTAGAGGCCGAGCTGATTGGCGAGCTACCCGGACGGCTCTGGAGAGGAATCCTTCGTGTAGTGTGGATAAGTCATAGTTGTGCGGTAGAGTAGGTGCGCGTTAGAGCGGACCTGAGCTTGTGAGCAACTTCATTTGCCACGTGATCTCCCTTGAACGGTAAGAACAAATAAACATCCTTCTTCTCCGCTGTTTGTACCGTGAGTTTCTCCTTCGGGGGTCTGCTATGAATCTGAATGAATTTTTCCGGATACCCATTGGCTAGCAAAGTTCGGTATAAAAACTCTTCTTTAGCCTTGAGCAATTCCGGCCTGCAAATCCGCCTGGCTCTGTAGAAGAGGGTTTTTACTAGGCCGCGCTTGTATGCGACAGGGGCAAAGCTAGAAAAATGCAGGTATTGTCCCCCCCAGGTCGCTTTTCTGTACACAGTGCGCTGCAGTGTGCCATCGGTCCTTCTTTCGATGAGCACGTCCAGAAACGGCAGTCTGTTCTCTTTTTCCCTCCCCTGTGATACAAAAAGGTTAGGATAAATTGTGTTCAGGAGGGCAGAAAGACGGTCAATATGTTCCCCATTGGTGAAAACGAGAATATCATCTACATAACGCGTGTAAAGCTTGGCTTCACCAATGCAGGCAGCAGCTTTCCTTTCAATCATACCTAAAAAGATATCTGCCAGAACTGGTCCCAAAGGACTACCCATGGCGACGCCGTCAATCTGTTTGTAGGCCGTCCCTTCAAACTGGAAACGCACATTCTCAGTGCACAACAATATCAAGTCTCGCAGGAACTCCAGAGGAAGGCCCACCGAGAGGTTCTGAATCAAAAGAAATCGGCATAGGTCGTTGACCGTTTCACGTAGGGGCACATTTGTGAAAAGTGATTCCACGTCTATGGAATACATGAGCTCCGCGTCGAGTGTAGTTTGTTCCAGCATATTCGCCAATTCAAAGGAGTCTTTCAAACAATGCGTACTCAGGAGCTTGCGCACGGGTTCTAATAGCTTTGCCAACCACCGAGCTACTTTGTGGTAGGGTGAGTTATTCATACACATTATTGGACGTAGTGGAATTCCCGCCTTGTGCAACTTCGGCGCACCCCTCATCCTTGGTGTTTCCGTCCCTGTCGGTTTTAGCTGTCGATATTGTGCCTCGGAGATATAACCATGAAGCAAAAGAATTTGTAGATGCCTTGCAACTTGTTTCTCCACCAATATATTGTTGTCAAGCGTCTTGTCAATACGAAACTTGCGCCTATCTCCGAGAATGGACTCCATTTTTGCGGTGTAATCAGCTTTGTCCATTATTACCACACCCGTGCCTTTATCCGGTTGCAGGAAAACTACGTCCTTCATTTTCTGCAGCTCCTTGATTGCAACATAGTGTTCGGACTTGAAGCAACACCTCTGACTAATAGGCGCATTCAGGAACTGGTGCGAGATATCCACTAATTTTGCCCGAAACCATCCTGCATCATCCGTTGATTTCGGCGAAAGGTCACTGAGTTGATCGTAAAGATATTCGAAATTAATCGTATGTTGAGCCTCTCCATCTTCTTCGGCGGTATTCGATATTTTAATCCAAGCGAAAGCACTTCCAACTGTTCTCGCGTGAACCGAGCTGTTGACAGATTGTACACATGCTTCTGGCCCTCGGTAGGGAAAGGAATGTTGGCTGCTCTGACAAGGGTACCTTGAAGGCTGCGCAGTGTCTTGGTCCTAGTACGCTGGAGAGTTTCAGTAGAAAACGCCTCTAATTTGAAACGGCAAACCAGTGATAATGCATTCAAAACAACCGCGAATCGCTTTTATGTCTCCAGGAACTTATGCTCTCGTTCAATGCAAGCGTCCATATGTGCGGACGCAATCCTGGCTAGATTCACACTGTTAGCGGGCAGCTTACTTTCCGACAGAGTTTTAACAAATCGAGATGGAAATCGACCTGACTGGATACATTCTTGATAAAATTTAACCCGTACGCGTTCCACCGTTATCTTGCAACGCAACGACAACAATAGATCCAATGACCTCACAACGTCAGCGGGGAGTCTTCTTTTAAGAAACTTGAAACATTGAGTCCCCTTCAACCACTTCATTAAGGCAGTAAGAATACATAGGTTGCGATATGTTAACATTTCGATTGCTCTCGTCAGTCGCAACGCAATACAGGCAAGACAAAACACGCAATATATAGGGTTCACACTTAGTAACAAAGATAAGCAGATAAAAATGATAAGAATGACGTAATCAGGTCCAAGGCAACCTAATTGCTTGGCTCAACTGTTTCTGGGCACAGAGCACGGGACACTTCAACCTTATCAGTAGCGCCTCACCGATTGCCAACAACCTCGGGTTCCTGTTGCGCAATAACACCTTGAATGAATCGATTGGGTTCAACTGGTGACGAGTCGTCATGAGGTGTTTGGTGATAGACGACGCAGGGTTCCGGTTAATTCTTTGGTCCGCTCCGCCTTGGTTAAACAGCAACTGCCTTAGCCACATTGGGAAGTGTTCCGCCATCCTTTGAGCTAGCCGCCGACCAGTCTTGCCTATGTGAGTGTCACCGCAACTGCAAGTGAACTGATAGATGATGTTAGAGGCCGAGCTGATTGGCGAGCTACCCGGACGGCTCTGGAGAGGAATCCTTCGTGTAGTGTGGATAAGTCATAGTTGTGCGGTAGAGTAGGTGCGCGTTAGAGCGGACCTGAGCTTGTGAGCAACTTCATTTGCCACGTGATCCCCCTTGAACGGTAAGAACAAATAAACATCCTTCTTCTCCGCTGTTTGTACCGTGAGTTTCTCCTTCGGGGGTTTACAGATTCGTACGGTCCATACGCAATCATCGAAGATAACAGTCTTATTTTATATGCGGATCACTGGGAATATTCTCACGTATGGAATTAACTACATATGCAAAATATAAAACGGACTCCGTCGTCGCAACTCGCCTAACGTGTCGAAAAGGATGCCGGCTGTATATGCTTAACACTCGTTAATTAAAGCGTTGGTTCCAGTGTGAACCACAAAAATGTCTTTTTAAATCGCTTTCTATTAAAATTAGATTCATAATGGTTCGCCCTTGAGTTATGCACGGAGTATGATTGAAAGGCCATTTTGTGTTTGTGCTTTACGCTCCATCTGGTTCTGAATCCACTACTACGGGGATGTTGTGTCAATAGCCAACGTAATGATCGAAACGTCTATGGTAACGTGGTTATATGGTCAACTTTTGCAACTGGCTTCACTGTGTCGCCGCGCAATAGTCCTTTACATGCAAATTACAATCATTGTATAGAAAATGACCGACTTGTCATTTGACAACTGTTTGGGGGAATAAGTTGTTACACATGAGCAATAGGACATTTTTGCTTATTTTTAGTTGTCTTTTGTTCGGATCCTGATGAAATCTCCGAAAGAGTACCGCAGGCGATGTTTGTAGGATAAAATGGGCAGCTGGTGCCCTTTCCGACATATAGAGGAATATAGTGCTTCGATTTCTTTGTGAACAAATTTAAAATGCCTATGTAATATGCAGTCGAATTCTACATCTATAATTTTTATTGCACAGTTTGTGCCTAGGGCGCTAGCTTTATACAGTCATGATAATTAATTTGATGGTAATTACAACAAACTATCTAACTTTGTGACGTTTTATTTGTAAGCTATTTAGTTGTTTTGTGAAAATGGATTTGAC
Source organism: Dicrocoelium dendriticum (assembly GCA_944474145.2). Lineage (NCBI taxonomy): Eukaryota > Metazoa > Platyhelminthes > Trematoda > Plagiorchiida > Dicrocoeliidae > Dicrocoelium > Dicrocoelium dendriticum. The sequence goes on from CALYDF020001286.1 coordinate 128,261, forward strand.
TCGATTTGTCATGGCAAGGAATGGTTAAATGTATTTGAAACCAAACTAACTATACTTTGAGCTGTCGGCAGTGGAGATGCAGCATACTTAACAAAATTACGATATACATATATATATATATATGTATGTATGGAACATCGGTTAAATGCAGATAAAATTTCAAGACAAGACAACTCATTTTGGCTCTGTTTGTGTGAATTCCGTATCTGTGAACTCACCAAGTTATTCACGTTAACGCAAATATATAGTCGTCTATTCCATTAACTAGGTGTTGGTGAGCCCAATGTACGTTTATAACTGTAAACAATGAACGGTGAATTTATGCAGGTTTATACGAGTTGCTTTACCAATCCCGTTCGACGTTTGGTGAGGACATCAGAATAATAACAACAAGTACAATAAAATTACTTATATTAAAACAGTTAGTAAATGAGATATGAAACGAAGGACAAATCGTTTGCACTGTTGTATTCATGCAACCCTTGTAGATTCACAGTACCCGCAGTAAAGATCAAATACACGTTTGGTAAACTCCAGGTGTAGCATGGAGACGTAGTATTAAGTGACAAAGTGTAAGTGGATGAGTGCGTCATCCAACCGTCTTTTTAATACTGCTAGTGTTCGTGCAGAGAAAACGGATTCCGAGAGAGCATTCCACGATTGACAGTCACGAATGGAAACGAAATTTCTGCTGCATTGTATACGGCTGTCTTGGCCCCACATGCTTGTATTTGCGTTGAGTCGCAGCACATGGCAGCACATATGATGTGGGCCCCGCAGAATCATGTATATCAAAATCAGGTCGCCTTTTATTCTGAGATAACTTGAGTTGAATACACCCATTCGTTGAAATCTTTCCTGGTTTGAAAGATTTCGCATTCGGATTACATGCTAAAATGCCAGAACTTGTGGTTGCACTATTGCAATAAGTTCTTGTTTCAGCAATGGATGTCAGGAACGACTAAGTTGTAGAGCTGACAAGCTGGGCTAATAGATCCTAGCTTGTGATGCTTATCACAGTCTCATCTTTCACGTTCCGATATTCCACATAGCAGACGTAATTGTAAATGAGGACTGCATGCTCACTGTGACACTACGGGCAATCTAAAACCAACACATCAATCATATGCTCCTCGTTGCTAAGCACAAGATAGACCGTCTGTTACTTGTTCTGCACCGAGTGGGCAATTGATGAGTTTTTAAAGAGAGACAGTGTTTAGGAGGTCTTGCAGATCGGCCTTGAGTTGTTCGCCGATCGTGGTAGGAGTTTCTAAAACATGTTCGTTGAAATCAGCCATGAAAAGTTTCTGAGTGCAAGTTCTCCGTAAACTGCTTCTTAAAGCAGCGGTAAGTTGGTATATGGTTTATGGTGTAAAGATAGGGTGGCGGTAAACCAAGAAGATAAGGCAACAGTCTCTGCCTTTTAACTGTAAGCGACACCAAATATATTTGAGGAATTGTAAGTTTAAATCCTCCACGGTTTCGTAATGTAAGTCGTTTCGATAGTAGAGCATTACCCTTCCACCTTTTGTGAGCCTATCATTCCGGACCAGCCACATGCCTGTATCAAAACTCCAGCGTGTCATTTCCGTGTGCAATCACGTATCAGTGATATCAGTGATATCAAGTGACCCGAAAGCTTAGCGATGTTTCCTTTCGGCCACTATATTTCGGCCACTATTGTGAAGACTCTGAGCATTCGTATACAGGCAAGCCAGTTTCTTTATCTCTAGGAGCCCACATAGTGCTAAATTGGTCGAGTGTGAGTAAATACCGACTTATGGGAGTCGACCGTTTCTCGTTTTTTGATGGGATAATGATACCTAGTCCGAAAATATATTTAGCCAAGTGTTCTCCCACTTATCTATTAGATCTTCGTCAGAAACTAATAAAACAACACTCAAGTTAAGTTATTGTATTAGTGCTGGTACGTGCTTAATATTTGAACTGTAAAGCTTCTGCAACCTTTAAAAATGTTCAGAAGTTAGACGTTTCCGATTTCATCGCCATCTATTTAAAGCATTGTTGCATTTTTCTCTGACTGACAATAGTGTCCATCCTCTCTGATTTGTGGAGAGAGGTTTCCTGGTGAACGATAACCCCACAATAGTATCCAAGGAATGTTTTTCACTAATGAACTGCAACTGTTTTAATTCTTGCTTTCCGGCCTCAGAAACATCGCTGGAATGATATTCAGGCACAACATGTATAATGTTTGTATTTAGGCGCTCTTGCATTTTTTGTTAAACACGCAGTGGACAGAAAACAAATCAAACAATGGCTACTAAATTCGTCATCGGAGCAGTGATGATGGAAGTCGATAGCGACTGGTAAGCTCAAGGAGGCGAATCATTATGGTGGTATTCTATCCGACTGTATCGGGTGGCCAGTTGCAGCCAGTGAACCTATGATGTATGTTTCAAACAAATGGCTGGAGGTACAGCAAGTGTGACTGGAGTTCTTTCATGATGGCTTTTTGGCCAGGATGACGAAAGTCGTATATGGCGTTACCACTACTAGCTTCCAGTTGTTTTAGTCAAATTTGGTATAACGATGGAACAATCCCTACCAATTTTCGATTGCTGTAAACGGTGCGGCCTCTAGTAAAAGTAGATCGCGTTCTAACCAGGTCCACCAGACATGGATTGCAAACTTACGTAAGGCCAAACATACGTGTTACACCTTTTGAAGTAATATGCAGTAGCTGGATATACCTATGGCGTCATGTAAGAGACCAACCCATTGATCATGGGATATGGATACCTACAAGAAATGTGTTAAAAGGTTTAGTTCGTCAAGCATCGATAACACAAAGCCCCATTTCGAAAAGCGGTTTGTAAGATGTAGTATCCAAGGTTCCATGCATAAGTGGAGCTGGTGGCGTCATGTACAACCTTATACTTGTCGATGTTAAACGAGGTAGATTTACTGTAGAAGGTTTGAAAGTGAGATCGAGGTCTGGTGGCAAATGTTGTTACTTTTTCTGAGTGTCTACCGTTAACTAATCCACTCTTGACGTCATGGCTAACAAGCGGGAGATGGTTAATGAATACCGAGTATAAATGGCGACCAAACGCTATCAGATTTTGGACACCACAGTCCACATCTATGGTATAAGAATTGGAGCCCCGAACCGCAACCTGAAGCCGTCGCAGTTGGAGGAAATTTAAAATGCATACAAGCACTGAGACCACGATTTCTTGCGCTTGAGGGTTCTGGAGAAGGATGTGTTGATTCCATTTTTCATTGGTTTCAGGTCAACATAAATGATACCTGTCGTTCTCAAGTCTAATATTTGGCTACAACGGCTACCCGAAATAGGTGGATTGGTAAAACATGACCGATGCTCTCGGAATCCATGTTGTTTCGCTGCTATGATGTTAGACTTTTCCAAGTAGCTCGTTTTGCCTTAGCCACGTTCAACGCCATCAACCTTTGAGACAACCAGAAAAAGCACCGCTGGAAGATAATTAGCGGACTGCAAAAAGTAATTGCCATTGAAAATCAGGGTAATGTGGTTTTGTTTTCACATTTTAGGAATTAGATTTTGTATTCAAGCATCTTTGGAAAATTGCGTTAATGCCCCAGCTAAAATCGTAACTGCCAACTGCGGCGCTTTCAGGGGAAATGCTTAAACCCCGGCTTAACTATGGGCTTGCAAGGAAGCAGCTCTCACAAAACAGTAACTGTACTAAATGAGGGTCTGTAAATATTGGCGTCTATGGGGATGGGACAAGTGTGTGAGGAAAGCTGTTAGTGCGTCTGATTATTCCAGCAGTATGGTGACGTGAAAGATCGGTTGCATTCTCTGCGATTTGCGCACAAACGTTTGCTGATTTGATTAATGAAACCCTACACTTTATATACCTGTGCAGAATCTGTTTGCCAACAAGAAACATTTCGCCAGGATCAGCAGATGTGGTTATTTATTCTCACGGAAATTGTTGTACAGTTGTCCGGTCAGGGCTTGCTATGCATACATGCCACTCTGAGTCTTGCAATGCCATGCAATTTAGGTTCCGCTCCAAACAAATGGTTATTTACTTACAAAAACTTCGGGTTCACTCATGATTGTAATTTAAATTTAGTCACCCAAATTGCCAGTAAACACCATACACGAAGTACCAATACTACAGTCAATCAAAAAATCTCTCAGTGTACCGTAAGTTTATCCTTCTATTTAGTGCAATATGTTCTCGTAGGTGCTCCGTTTACACTCAGTGTCCTAAGGTATTGTTACCTGATTACTCCGTCACAGAGGGTTTTACATTCTTGATTTCTGGTGATCATTAAACTAAGCTCGTATGGCTCATTTTTTTATCTCTGCATTTGGTAGGCGCAGTAAAATGGCTGAACAGAGGAATGTATATAATGTGTACCTTCAGGTCAGTCTAGCTTTGCTCGATGGGTAATGTCGGAACTTCCAATTCGTGAACGTGGAATTGTTTGACAAATTCCATTTAAAAAGTGCTTTATGAGTAAATAAGAGTGAATATTCTGTTGGTACCAACAAGCGTACAGTTTAGCAAAGGAAGTAAATTAGCAACTAAACAAGTAGGGCAATAAGTGCCGCAACCAGTGGTATGGTTCATTTGCAAAAGCTTTTTAAAGCTCCAGGACAACTGATGGCTGGTCGCACAAAACTAGGTGCTAGATATGGAAAACGGATACGTGGTAAGCCGTTGTGGAGCCAAACATAAATGTGGATTTAAGTCAGACAGTGCACCATGAATAGGGTTCCTTGTATCACTAAGCATTCTCAAAGTAATTTTTCTGCATGAATTTGTGTGAGTGGACACAAGAATCTCATCAAAGTTCGGCTTAGGAAATCCACTACACCGAGATAATTGCATCAGTTAATTACCTAGGATTTTGAAGTGCTTGGTTAGTAAGTCAGGATATATCACATTTGAGCAGCATTTTCTAAGTAATAAGGCACAAGTGGATGATCCGTGAAGAGGTCCGCAATCGCAGAGGGTTGAACAAAAGACTTCTCGTCTGTGTAATACATCATTAGCGTGGAGTGACCAGGAAAGATCACGACTGACACTCTAGAGTGCTAATTCTCTCCAGCTATGTGAAGCTTAGGGTATTACATGAGCATTTGCTGCTAACCATGGCGTTTAAGTAGGGAGGAAATGAAGTGAATGCAAGTTAATGCATTCAGCGAAAACATGTGAAAGCTATACTATAATACAAGGCCGTCCAGCTAAGCTGGTAATGCAATCAATGTGGCTACCGTCGGTTTTTGCATACCCAAGACTACGTCGTCTGCATATTTCAGCAATACCGCATTGGCAGTAGCAGGTAAAATGGCGATGTAGTTGGAAAAGTGGTATAAAAATACTCTGGCGCTTAGAAACACTCACATGTCAATGATGAGCGTTGAGGAAGTTTTACTTCTAAGTCAAATGAACAGCATGTCCGATCTGGCAGTCTATCAAAATGTGTGCACTAGTGAGTGGAATTCCAGCACCGTGCAGGTCTCACAAAATTAGCGTTAAGGTTTACATTGCCGAAGGCATTAGTATTATCGAGAACACACATGTGCATGGATTCGATCATGTTTTATTTTGATGACAGCCCTAAATGTACAATAAAAGCTACGGTATTCTGAGTAGACATCAAACTCGATAAGCAAATAAGCCTAGCGGATCATCTGAATAAATATGATTCTGCAACTTTTCAAGAATATACTTAATCGCAATCACTTTTACCGAGGTGACAGCAATTGGTCGGTATGTATCTGAGTCACTATTTGGCAGCATTGTAATTCTGGAATTTCTTCCGCAGTTAACATTAGTACGATCTTTACGTACAAGGTGTCAATAACAGCACGAGGCCAGGCCAAGCATTCAGCACACAACAAAAGGATAACAAGTGATAGTCCTTGTGGAAATCTTGCTTTGTTGTAGTTTGGCTGCATAGTTTATAGCGCAATATATTTCTGTCAATTGCATGTAAGTATGATGTTTGCCTATCTAATCACAGCTACGAAGTTGAGAGAGGGAAATATCATTAAAACAAAAGAAACTTCGGTTTACTTGTTCTAGGTCTACATCTGGATTTATCACGCGCTTGGAGACTACACTATATTGTTTCTGCATATATCATACATCCCGGTACCTCATATTTCCACGTGCGGTCTGGACAAATAGGTGTTGTAGACGACGCTAGCCAGTTTTGACAGGAATAGCAAAGATCGCACCGCAGCATGATCTTTCTTTTTGAACGAGTTTTAGTTGAGACTTGGAAATTATTTTAGGTATTGAGACGAAAACGTTTCCGCAAGGATGAAAATGGTTTCCAGTGGAGAGCAGGTAACCAAGCTGTGATGAGAATACACTTGCATCGTAGGACACTCCTGAAGGATAAATGCAGGCGGAAAGTCATCTTTGCGGTTGACAGTGGGGGAAGGTAAACAAATGCCAAATTGCAAGTGTTGTTCTGTCTCCGTAGTATACTGAACCAGAGTAGACATATAATCAGCGTCTTTATACCGTCCACAGCTGGCCTCGGTCGTATAAAATTATCTCACCGCCCTTGATATGGTCCGTACAATGAACATACCATTTATAGTGACGTCGTTGTCCGTAATTTTTAAGTGCAAACATGATTAATTAGGAATGTGAATTCCAAGACATAATATGCCTGTCGTAGACGTTAGCTTGATCAGAAGACATAGTGCATTTCACTACATGCAAGGAAGTTTCTATGTTCTAAGCATTGAGACACGGGATTTGTTTTGGGTGTAATTTTGTGCCGACCGGTTAAATATTTGTTACTAACGGTGTTTTGAATGTGGTGATGACGAGCATTAGTGCGTCGATTCCAGGAATCCCCATGTTACCTACTTGTTGTCCTCGTTGTTTCTAACGTACGAGGTGTATGTTCGAGTTATGCTGCCTTGCTAAGTGAAGTTATCAGAAATGTTGCCAACGAATAGTCCGAATAAATAGCTACCAGCCTTTGTTAGCTTAGGGGATCATGCTTTGCTACGGAGCTCAGAGAACGGCAACTGTCGCGCACATACCAGCAATCTAACATCCTCTTTGATATTCGTCAGGATTTAAGTAACACATTCACAATCCTCGGGCCAAATCCTTTGTAATTTGGATATTACTGAAGACTAGCTATTAAATGCGCTGTGATGTTTTTCATGAAACGTGTCTGGTGAAGGTGTTGCAAAGGATCCTGTGCATGTATGATCGTTTTCCAGATGTGACGTGTCGATGACATTACAGATCATGCATCATCCACGAAACATAAAATAACGCACAGAAGTCTCGCTTTGTAGTATTGTTCACAGTTATTGTGACGGAGGATACGTGTGAAGTAGACAGGCTTAATTGTTATAACTATGACGCAAAAAGGGAACTAACACGTGTTTAAATCCTCCTGAAGTTTTCATTGAAGGGTATTTGAAGTCGAATCTGAAACCTTGGCGCAGATCACCGAAGGTGAAATATGCGCAACCCCTGTGGAGTTCAACCGCTATGGTCGTCTGTATTCAACCGGTGAAGGATTTCTAGGTACAACGTTGCCTTCTTTTAATTTTAATCCAGCAATAGTGGCTAAAGGCTTATAATTTAATTTGTCTTTAGAAAATAATATGTTCCAACTATCAATCGTGTTAACGTTTATCGGCAATTTATGAATGATAGACGAGTACGTACTTCTTCCAATCAGACTGGGGCTAATGTTTCCCGGTGTATGGGGACACCGGTAAGACTTTATTTCAATACCAAATTTAAACCATTTTGACACGCTGCTCAGCCGTCTTGCACAGTTTGAAGTAGATTTTAATAGGAATGACTGGGGTTTCCCCTCTGTCACAATTTTGTCAAAGTAAATCGATATTTGTTTCAGTGGCATTTAGAATCCTCGCTGCAAATCTTTCGTTTTTCTGCATTATGTTATGCCGAATATTAACCGAATCTTTGCCTCAGTATTATTGACCCACAGCTACGAACAGCGCTGGAATCTGCAATGGAACGTCAGGTCAAAAGCACGAAGAACCGACGCAAGTTTGCATGGAACACAAAGTTTGACAGAGTGAATAAGAAAAATGACTGCACTAGCAACGAAGGATGGATAAAAATACCTTCCACGCCGCCACTTCATTGCAGCTGAAGAGGATGTCTTGATTAAGGGGCCTAACTTCAACTAAATATCGTCAGATGGATCATGGTCCAAGTGCAAATCTGGTCAACCAGATCAACGCAAGGCTGAAGAAATTAAAACAAAGAACGAGCTCATCGCCACGGAGAGCTGAAGAATGAAAGCTGATGAACAATGAACAATGATTTATATCGGGTAAAAAAGCTGGTGCTTGACATGTCCTGTAGGGTGTTTAGAGTGATAAAAGATAGATCAAGGGATAATGGATTCGTCAGTTTGGGCGATTACAGATTTAACTGCACTGCCGTATAAAGGGAGTTTGAAATGAGAATGTACGCACACAAAGCAATAAGGGGGTGGTATATGATCGTATAATGGGCGAGAACAAATAACTAAAAATAGCTAGCACAAATCTTTCTCGTTAGCAGCTATCTTGGGTCGAAAGGATACAGAAATCCAGTTTCTATATTAGCAGCGTTTATCAAATATCGTGCAAGGGGTTTGGAGTGACTCATTCTCGAGTAGCGTTCTGGCACTATCCACTGTCTGTTGTGCATTAGTGCCAGCATCAGTTGGTCATGAGATATAGCATGTAGTGTAAGTGTGACAGCGTATCGTCAAGGCGACGTTTGAAAAGGAAAAAGGTGCGTGAATTAATTACATATTCCGGGAGGGCGTATCAAGTCTGTGACACACGGAGGGAGGAATAGTTTCACTGACATTCCAGGCGGCTGTACTACGTGACCAACTTAAACTGGTGACCTCTTAGCGGAATTTCTGGACTGAGTATTAGAAGGGAATGGCATGGGTGGTTGGAGTGTCTCAAGATCAGGTATACCATTATGAGATCGCCCCTTAGACGCCGATAACGTCCACGGTGTATTTTGAGGGCCTTCTTCCTGAGTGGGTAGGGGAGTCTGGTCAAATCTCTGACGCTCTTCTTTGCCCTACTTTGTGCAGTATCCAGCCCGGTGAGGTGGTGCTTAAGCCAGAGTTGCCACGCTTGACTAGCGTATTCCGCATGCGGCCTCACCTACGCACTAAGCATTTTGGAAGGAATGAAGGGTCAAACTTCCCGAAAGCTCTGCAAGGAAGGCCGAGGTACGGACTAGCTTTCTTATTTGCCTTTTCATTCTGCCTCAAACAACCGAAGTCATCTTGAACTATCACGCCGAGATCGTACTCGTGAGAAGCCCGCTGTAGCATTTGTGGTCCTAGGCGGTACTTGTACATACGCTTGTGCCGTATGCTGAGAGCTTTGCACTTGGTGACGTTGAAATGCAACATTTTCTTGATGAACTATGTGTACGCTTTGTCCAGGTCCTGTTGTAACAATGTGTGATCCTCCACCGTAGCTGTAGTACGCCATACCTTTAGATCATCAGCAAATAGCAAACAGTAAGAAGGTAGCACGCTCGCAAGATAATTTATGAAAACCGGGAACAGGCGATGTCCAAGTACCGAGCCTTGATGTACGCCGCACTGAACTTCGATGGATTCCGACAGGTTTCTTTAAACACTCACATTAAGGTGACGTTGCACAAAAAGTCTCCTATCCAGCCCAGAACAGGATCGCCGACGGATGAGGTGGGACAAAGAACTCACAGCACGAGCGCCACTGAGGTCGGCTCCTAGCCACACCAACAATTGTATCGAGACAAACGTATCCATGGTCTTTCGGACCCCAACCAGGAAGCCGAGACGCTCCAACTGAGGTCCGCTTTGAACTGAGGGCCTTCATTCCTTTTGGCTTATTCATCGCCTGGCCATCTCACCCCTTCTTTTCTCCAAACTCCCAAAGCGCATACGACGCACGTCGCGGTAGTCGTTGGGCTGGCATGCAGAACACCTGGCAGAGCCATCTGAATCTAGTGCTTGAAATAATCTTGCTGAGCGGTTCATTTCCTTTCCAGTGCCGTAAACCGGGCTTTGAACACATTCGTTTCTCCCGCGGTGTTCTTACCAGATATGAGTCAAACTGCGGAGATACCGATGGTCGAACGTAATTAGCCTCTTTATGTCCGCTGATCTAAGGGGCCAGGTTTCCTAACCGTACAGTAGGGTCGAACGTACCGCTAAATTGTACACTCTACCCTTCAGGGCAATAGTGATGTCGCATCGGCGCTATAAGTGGCGAATGTTAGAAAGCGCGCCTCGAGCATTTACTATACGGCACGTGACCTAATCTTCAAAACCACGGGAGCGGTTACAACTCCCCAGTTAGTAGAATTGTTGCACTACTTCTAGCTGATGGTCACCAAGGTTCAGCGTAGGAGGCGATCCAGCCCAACTTTGGTGAAACATTTTGCACTTCGATGGTGCAAAACCTAGCCTGAAGCAAATGACAGTCAGTGGTAATCTGTCCAGTGTCCTTTGGTACGTCTGTGAGCTGCCACATTTTAGGACAATATCATTAGCATACAACAAGTCAAGAAATAGGTCTTCTGGGTTCATATTCCCACCTACTGCATTGCGTTCCATTAATTCGTCACTAGCGTAGTTGATGCGGAAAGTTGAAGGCGGGCATCCTGGTCTTACACCGCTGGAGATATTATAGAGCGAAGACAGCTTGCCGTAAGCCCTCACTCTGTCTGAGCTACGCTGTTATTATGATCGGATAATATTTACCTATTCCACAGGTACACCTTTCCGGAGTAGACAGTCCCAGAGTGCACGTCTATCCACGGAATCGAATACAACTTTGATATCGAGCAACACGACAACTGTGGGCCGCCAATAAATTTGACGATGCTCCAACAAATGACGCAAAGTAAAGATGTGGTCAATGCAGCCACGATCTCGACGAAACCCAGCTTGCTGTTTATAAATATGGATTTTACAAGTGCCAGTCAGTCTGTGAAGGATGACAGAGGCAAGTCATTTGGAGGCGATGGAGATCTGACTGATTTCTCTATGGTTGCCGCATCCCCATTATGGGCCTCCCTTGAAACATGGGACTCCAGTTGGGATAGTTGGGACAGTTTCCTACTCCCAAAGTTTCACTAGTAACTGCTATAAGTCATCAACAAGAGCAGATCCCCCGAAGTTGAATAAGGCTGGAAGTAGATCATCAGGTCCTGCGGCTTTATTTATCTTCAACAGTGCAACCTCACGTTCGATTTCTGAGCGAGAGGGTGGATCCAAATTGACATTCCAAACAAAGCACTACACTGTATCTATATAAGTCCATCTACACATTTGCACTTAATACTAAGAAAAATAAATAATTGTTTATTTTCTAAAGATCGAGGCATTCCAACGTATGGTAAGAACAGCAACCGGAAATCAAGATTTGGCAGGTGTTCTGCGGAAAATAAAAGCACGCTTTGCCAAGCATATATAAGAAGGTTTCGACCATTGCGTTGCTGTTAGTGAATTATTTATCAACCAAAGGTGGACAGCAAGGTTTTCAGTGCCTTACCTTATAAACTGCATTAAGCTTATTCATCGTATTTTGCCGTTTGATACACAAGTTATACACAAGATGCTTGCAGTAAATGGCATAACTTCCAACAGGATGAATATTATAGCACTTTAAAATTGTTGCTAGTTTGTGGAAAGAAGTGTTAGAACTGTATAGCTTGGCATTGAAAGTACCGTCAGTTAAAAGCGCATTGTTCAATGTGCCTGGGATAGAATGAAACCTAGTTGCTTTGATCACGTGTGGCAACATTACATTCGCAGCCCGGTGGGTTTGTGTCTAAAAGCATCAAGGGAAATGATCATGATGTTTGACTGCAGTGTCGCTTAACAGTGTGAAATGATTAGAGTCATTTCCTGCTGCGGAAAATGCAAGCAGTGTTGGTTAATAATGTAGAGTAATGAGAAAGTTAAGCACATAGGACGTCATAGTAAATTAACTTCCTCACGAGCGTCCAAAATCTGGTACTCAGAGACCGATTTTTAAGACGCTGCGCGATGAGTACAAACGACGATGCCTAGTGTGCTTCATTAAGAATTGTATAGTGGTTGCGGTAGAATATGCAATAACTACGAAACGCGTATCTGATCAGGCTGCTGCAAGTGAATATTTGAGAAATATAACATTTAGATACCTACCACTTTTCTAGGAATGAAAGTTCGCTTATCCATATTCGTCAGTGTTAGAATGAATAATTTAGAAACTGTAGCTGAAAAATATATAGCTCGTTAACCGAGCTAAACAACTGAATGAGAGCGTTGCGGTCCATTCCAATTGACTGCTTGTGGTTAATATTTTCCGTCTCAAAAAATAGGATGTTATTGCTTGTGTAAGAAATTATCCACTAGCAAGTTGGGCAGTGCAGTGATTTATTGGTACGTTAGGTAAAATAAGTACCTTGTGTACCTTGTGTTGTAAATTTCACGACAACACACGAAATATATGGGTATAGCTTGCATGATATGTTAAAGCCAGGTAACTGAACTTTTCTAGGAAATGTTTACACGAATCGGGATTAAACCCAATAGTTTAGAATACATGGATAAACGGTTGTAGAGGACATTATGCTTTAAACAAGTAAAACACATGCTTAACATTGCGTGGAAGTAGGTTCATTCCAGCTGTCTGTGCTGTTAAACAAAGCTCTGGTTAAAACAAAAGTCCAACAGAATGATGGCATCCCTACACAATGGAGAAAGCAGAAAACTGCCGTAGTTATGCCCAATTTGACGCAACATTTCAATTGGGTGTAAATAACTAATTTTCTATGAAATATTTTTAACAATGTGTAGTCTTATTAGCAATATGAATGCAACCGAGTATAGGTTTAGTATGGAGAAGAGTAAATTGCCTGCGCACGGCAGCTGCGAAATGAATTAGGGTAGCAGCGACTCCTGCTTTTGATTGCACTTATCGGAAGTGGCGGACTCACATAGGGTGAACGAGGACAAATGCGCTGCACATTTAAGAGTTGTTACCGCCAAGACACTAAAAAAGAAGAAATAAAGGGTATGATAAATTGCACTAGCCATAATAAAAGATTGATGCAAATTCTATTAGGAAACTAGCATATTGTCGCAAGGTATAACGAAACAGCAGCGCCTCATGCAATTACTTCCACTCCACAAAAGTGCAGAAACACAATGTGGGATGCTTGGCCCATGCAAGCGTTAGATAATAGATATGCTTCCATAGCAGTACGTGTCAAGAGGGTCAGCAAAGAGAATTAAATATAAATCGAACGCCGTCTGTTAAGAAATGATAAGAAAACATAGGTTGCATTGCAGCCGTGATATAAAAAATGATAGCTAATGTTGCCGGTGAACGCATTTGCTCAAACCGAACACAGTGCCGCAACGCCAAGTGAAGTTTTTGGTCTACGTATGCAGATTATAACAGGGAAGCCGTACAACATAAATTAATTACAACTGATATGCCATTTTCAGTTGCGTTTGCATTTCGCAAACCTGTTATCACCCGAGGCCGCTCGGCACAATCAGCTTTTACATGCATCTATGTTTCAAATTGTGGTGTTTGCACCACTATTTTACGATGCCCTATAGACCTATTATATGGCGCTGCATGTCCCCACCACTGTCGTAAAGACTTAGTAAATAAGCCACAGCTGCCTACGTATATTATATTTGCAACGTCAAAAGCACACGTTGGCCATTCTACCTGTACTCATACTGCAGCAAATAGACACAGCAAAGGACATGGCTGATTTCGTTTATCAACCAAGCCTGGTAGTAGGGGGTTCATTTTCTGTGTTCCAACAGCTTTTAACGCGGCGTACGTTATATCAACCAACCAAGCTTCCTAAAGTGGCCGTTTGCACTATATCACCGAATTTGCTGGGAAGACTTAAAAGAAAAAATATGCTGGAATCAACGATTTTATAAATAGTCATAATAGGTAACAATCAATAATAATATTTAATTAATTAAACAATTTACAATTATGTGATTATTTAATAATTAACGATAATTTAAGGATTGACCAAGATCATCTGGGACACAGTTTTCTCAAGCATGCATGCATTCCGGGCGCCTAAAGCAACGTCGGTTACCATTTTCTGCACAAGAAATTCGGCCGCCTATGAAGCAATATACAACTCATTTAATGGGATTATCCCTTGGAGATTAGCTCCTCAGTTTTGTCTACAACACATAAAAGTAACATTACTCTTTTTGCATATTCTTCTCTCTACGGCATGAACCCTCTTAGAGTTTATGATTAATATTCCATGTTCATTTATAATACTAGAGCTACTAGCCACTCTGCGAGATTTAACTTTGGAGCATATAATATTTTGTCCTTTTCTTTCTCCGTTTCTGATAATCCGGGCCGCATATCTATCAATAAAACGCTGCTTATTTACTTTTCCATTGACACGATAACTCTTTACACATGACAACATGCCTTCCTAGATTAGTTATAGCTTCAACATTTCTTCGTACATGCTACGCTTTATGTAACCATCTGTGTATGGTACCTTGCGATTACACTCCTTACCTCTGTGCGCTACTGCAGTTGGTTGCGACTTATGCTCTACTAATTTCGCTGCTTAATTACCCGAAACTGTGACACTACCTCCCCAAATGTGACCAGCGTATTTAAAAGAGCGGAAGCTGCTGCTGCTTAGGCACCTTATTATACACTACGCCAACATCAATCGTTCTTTAACCTACCTGCTTTTTTAGTACCACAACTCGACCAAGATAATATTCTCAACGCGGTTAGATTTTGGAGCCCACTAATCATCCATCCGTTTGCGCATCTGTATCTACGTGCTGTGCCTCCATTAATGGCCAAACGACCTAGTTGACGTTTACTTTGACCGGAATACTTACTGGATGCGGAACAGCTGCCCACGATTTTTGAACTCATTAAGCGAAATTCTATCTTTGTTACATTAATGCACTTCTTGAGCACAAGAATGCCGCGCAAACGACAACTGCGATGAAGATAAGTTGACTTGGGTGCGAACGTACAGTTTAGCAGAAGGATCATTGCATCACCCATTGTCAAACAATATTTTCGACAGCTTCGCATCACATTTAATAATACAATTAAGCAAAAGACTATAAATCACTATATTCTTCTTCTTTTTGATCAGCGGTACGTGTGTCAATTCAAAGTCGATTTTTAGACTTATTAGAAAAGTACTATACAAATAAGTACGCAATTAATATATGTTAACCGGAATGCCTCGCAGAGTCAAGATAACAGAGTTAGATATATATCATTTAAGGCAGGATTATTTCTGAAATACTGCGTGCAGCAGTTCCCATTATTGCTCATGCTCATACAAGCAAAATATTAATTTGTGCTCATGTGGTCTTAGAACAAACATACCGTACCATGCACTAAAGGCCATAACGTATTGCACAGTAGTGTTTTGTGACGCGTACCATTTGCTAAGCCTTCGTTTTTCAGTTGATATGCAGCTATTCGTATCTGCTATGTTGTGTTGCCAATTTGACTGCCTGATGCTCCCAGTGAGCTTCATTTGGACCTCAGTAGTCGATTTCCGTTCAACTGAATACTATTAGCCAGGCTTCTGTTCATAGCAGCTCATTGATGTTTCTCTCGTGAAAAGAATAGCCAGCGCCTGTAATCGATACTCCGGTGTCGTTCATCCTAATTCCTCACGCCCATTGTGAAGCATCCATAGTGCCATCAAAAGTTATATCATTTATTTTAAAAGGAATGCAAATATCTGGTCAAAGGACCAAGCGGATATTGCGCATGAATGAAGTTGTGGCAATAAGCACAACCAAGCGCAGCTAAATTCCATTGGAAAAAACTAGAAAACGTCCTATTGAATACGACTGAAAACGCATTCCTTCTCTTGCAAAACGTCTGCTGATTGTCTGAGTCGAAGTAAACTAAGCGTTACATGTGCACAACTAAGACGGAAGAATCACACCTATGATATAATTTTGATACATACATCAGATGCACCTTTCGAAATTAATGAATAAAGATCGTATATCACAAATTGGTTGATGCTTCTTGAGTTAGCTGAATTTTCCAATAAGTAGATAGTCCATGTATATTAAAAAATAAATGCTTATCGCCGGGTGTTTACCTTAAAATATGAATGAATAAAAAGAAAAACTTTCCAATAAACGCTACAGCAGTTGCGCTTTTAAAATCTGTTTTTATTTGCAGGTCACTAATATTATTGTGAAGTGGCCTCTGCTAATGTTTGACCACTTACTTTATGCTATATTCTTCATTTTTTGGAAGTACAAGTTAGCACTGCTACTAAAGAAAACGACCTACTTTGTACGGTAAAGTTTTCTGCTCAACTAACTAATACACTTCCTGTGTTTCCTCTCCGTTTTGGGTAATTGGATATCTGAGGACAAATATTTAAATTTATATTTGAAACGTCGCTCGCAAGCTGACATCATTTAACTTGTTTCCTTTCTTCACCAACATCTCGATTGCGATTTACCCATTCCGCTTAAATTTATGTGTATTCGCCTAACAAATCAAATATATATCAGTTATTGCCATAAGCAACGCCTTTGTTACTCTTTGTTATTCAGCACTACTATTTGAGATACCTTACATTTGAGTACAAATTTCAAATAAGATAATATGTTGCCGAACGATTGCCAAAATGCAAAAGTGGTTATACCTTGCTTAAAAACGTTAAGGGAGCTGCAACTCATTTAAATATTCTTAGTTGCAAAGGCCACAGCCACCGGTCACTAACTGCTCTAAACCGCGATGTGCCAAAATTATAGACCTTCCTACCCAGTTAAAGTATATTCAGTGTCAAGTTATAGTTAATTAAAAGAACTAAAATTTTTGTTAGGTAACCCTTGATCAAATGATCTCGTCAATCAAACAAGAAGTAAACTGACTACACGTGATGCCGCCGCAAACTGAATTAGCACGTTTCGTTTTGTAGTAATACATAAACTAAAAGGAAATTTTTTTAAAATATAAGTTTTAATAACTAATGTGTGTATACCTTAGGCTGAATTCCAAGAATACAAAGCGTCGAAGATAAAGAAAATTTTATTTTAAGACAACATAACAATTGGAAAGCTAACGTTACCGAGTCTTATGAAAGTAAATTGAGCTTAGATAGCAAACATTAATTTTAAGATGCACTGCTGGCGGCGATAAGCATTAATTATAGCCTGAAGCCTGCAGCGTTCCAAAATAACTTCATCCGAATCTTGCTACATAATAATTTTGCCAAGGAAGACTTGCATTGTCAAAGCCAATTGACAGTTCTAACAAACGATAAAGAAGAATAGCTTAACCATAAGTAGGGAGTGCTTTACGTTTTTAAAATTTTCATAAATGGTAAATCAAATGAGAACCGACCGTTGTCATATAAAAGCATCTGGCATAGTACTTAGAAGCAAAAAATATGACATTTTTCCTTAGCACGTCGCGCAGGACGTCTTATAAGAATAGATTTGTGTTACTTAGCTCTACTTCGTCTATAGACAACTCGCTACTCCGACCGGCAAAGCCGTTTCCTTAATCATTTGTTATGTTACAATCTTGTTTTTATATAGGTAGTAATGGCTGTTTCGCCTTCTCGTAAGTAAACAACGCATTACATAAAAATATAGAACGGCATAGATCTATTGCCTTTGCTGTTTCTTCCACTAAATGTAAATTAGGAATTGCATGCAAAACAAGACAACTGCTTGTTGTTTTCGAATAACACTGCTTATAATTTACGACTTGCCGATGCCATGATAAATTATATTAAGACAATGCGGAACTGCAGCTTATAAGCTTATGCTCGTGCCGTACATGAACAGCCATCTTAAATGAAGATTAGTGACGTCAACACTTAAATGGAGGAGAAGCTTGCGTAACACTGCATAGTTGGTGTAAAACGGGTGGCCAGGAAGTTAGCGTATTGAATGTCGTTTAAGGCTTTACGAACCATGTTACTATGCCACGTGGAGACGCTGGCAAGATCACTAACGAATTACTGTGGTCCTGTGTTTATAAGTCGGCCATTTCTTTTAGAGGATGCTTGTATTTTCCTTGCTGGCATACCTGAATCAGTTTGGCGCGGTAGCTTGATTGGTAAGCAAAGAAAACAGTTGTTGTTGATTTCAGGTTTGTATGACCTACTTATAACGTTTAGACTATATCATGGTTCCAGGATCCCGTCCCTTGGATTCTATACCAACGAACGGATGAGGGCTGCTCCCTGACCTGCCATAGCTAGTATAATAGGGATATGTGCTATTAGAATCCCTTGATTTTTAAGGTAAATATCAATTAATATTGTCCAGGTCAACATAAAGCTTCTTAAGAAAAGAAGTGGAAAAGCAGCTTAGTGACACTGCGATGTCACAGTGTTTTAGTAAATAACAAAAGTAACTCCAGGACAAATATTAGAACTCTACGCTGTTATTACAAAAGACTCCAAAGACCAAGCACATTCCTTCCAAAATATATAAATTAACTAGAAAACTCCTGTTTTCTGGTTAGTCAGCTGAAAACCATTACTCCATTCGCAAAGCATAATATTACATTCTTGTTTGTCAACCGTCTAATTAGATATTTATGATCCGGTTTCCTTGGTTTCTACCATGAAATTGTAAATATGTAGAATACACGTTCCTCCCGTACTGATTGCGATGTTAATAAGAGACCGCCGAAACTGGACTTCATGGCTGTCTACCAAGCAGGATTTGGTTAAGCTCGGTAAAATTATAATATACTGAAATACGATTCACTTCTTTACTTAATTACACCACTGCTCTGACAACATGAAGCTACATAGGTTGAAAGGACGTCGTGTACTAACAATGTTTGAACCCACGTGTTAGGTGAAAAAGTTCAAACATAAATTATTCGTCAAGCTATCACACAGGTTTGAGTGCATTTCGCATTATTTGGAATTGCTTGCCGGTGTATGCAAAAATGAAAGCAGATGTTTATATTAATCACAGAAATAGCCATCTGGCTTTGCTTTATGTTACCAACTTGCAACTGATTTGCTCTGTGCTGATACAAGAAGCTCTTATGGCACAATTCGGAAACTTAATAATAAGTACTACAAAAGTACGATCACAGCCGAAATGAGCATGCGTAAACGTTAGACTTGTTTACGCTGCTTTAGTTCTAAAGTACCTTATTCCACGTACGCCAATAATACACGTAGCAGATAAACGGCCCTAAGCTAGTGCTCCCTGTCTATTCCTATATTGTGTGTTCGCTGCTTCGTTAAATGAAGCCGGTGTATAGAATTTTAACACGAACCAAACAGCTGAGCTGGTAATGGTGTGAAATAAAAGGCTCCTTACGCTCGTAACTCAATGAAGGCATAAGCAAATGCAGTTTAAACCAAGCTAAAGTCCTTGTAAATATTGTAACAAGATTAGTTGGTACCTAAACGCATAGCAAATTATGGACATGTAAGAGGGGCATCAAATGTACTAAGCAATTTGCACGCAGCTCGCTGATCAATGCGACAGCTGCTCTAGAAGTGTTTGAATGAATGTTTTATATTTACATCTCGGCACAAAATGCTGACTGTATGTTAATAAAGCGAATTGATTTGCATTTTCTTGGCAAAACATGATACCTATCCTATCATATATTCTGGTAACATATTATGCGAACTAGTAACATTTGCTGTACTGGTGCAGATATAGCAACGGTGTACCAAGAAATATTTGGAGTGAATTAAAATTGCAAGACCTCACGTCGTTGCAAATAACAATATGTGCTGTCCAAAATCTTCATGTATGATGTTAAAAAACAACATAATATTGCAAGACGTCGTAACTAAATGCGAAACCGGAAAAGTTGTTCAGCTCTGGGTCACTTCGTATTACAAACGTATTACTGGTTGCTTACACATTCAAGATGGGGTAAGTTATTATATATTTACAGAAAGCAGTCTTTATCTGTGTAAAAATATTTAATTTTGCCCCGCTCATAAACCATGTTAAAAAATCATCATCATCAACAGCAGTACATCAGCCAATTGAACTGATGCTTTGCTGTCATGCAACTATGAAAACCTATGAAATAAAGAATGATAAGAGGGAGAGAATGAGGGACTTACTGGAAATCCGAATGCCCTAGGTAAACATTCCGGGTCAAGGCGCCTAAACTTTGTGTGGACAACATAACGTCACAAACAGCTGACTATCGTGCAAAGATAAGGCGGCATCGGCGAGACAGTTTCATTGCACCTTTCATTGCCCCACGTTATAGTCAGTAATTACCTCGCAGCTAACTCAGCACAAAACACACTTTAAACAGGCAATCCGACTAGGAGACGGCAGCAGACGCACCACTGGTATCTATTGCCAACCATGTGTTGTTAAGTCTCGAGCCAAGCATAAGGCGAGTGAAGTTGGCTCCAGCCGGGAAGGCGAGACGGTCCAGCGGCACCCAGTTTGGTCGTCAGTGATTTCATTTCCCGCCGCCAAGTCAACTTAGATCCACTTCGAGCCTTGCGCCACCTGACACCTGGAAGACTAAACAAGGCCGTTCTAGGTAAGGCGTGACCAGGCATACGTAGCACATGCTCGAGCCAACGCAACTTATTCCGTGTTATCTGTTGCTCTAAGGGGTTGCATATTTATCTCCACCAATACTCGACTACGCACATGATTCTTGCGGACCAGCTGGTGCCCGTCCGACGATATAAATGCTTGGCAGACAACGATGATCAAGTGAGTGAAGATACCTCAGATCTTCAGACCGAAGGGGCCAAGTCTCACTACCATTAACCAGAACGGTCCTCACTGTGGCCTTGTATACAAGACCTTTCAGACGAAGGGATATTCCCTTCTGTCGCCAAAGATGCTGCAGGATCAAGAAAGCATCTTTAGACTTTACAATGCATGACCCGACGTCAGTTTCTATGCGCCCATCAATGCTGATGCAGCTGCCAAGATAAGTGACTTAATCAGCCACCTTGAGTTTCTCGTTAGCAAGCATCAAGGGGTAATCAAGTGGTTGCTGGTCCTGTAGCAACACTTTGCCCTTTGAAGGTGCGAAATGCATACCACATAATGAGAACACTCTAGACAGGCTAATCAGGGTTGATGGTGGCACCGCAAAATCGTGGTGAAGCAAGAGGTATCGTCCGCATAAAATAGATCAATTAAAATTTCACTAGGCAACACTTCAACGCGTAATCGTGAGGTTCCGCAAAGGAACACTCCATGAGACAATCCATGAGGAAATTGAACAAAAATGGGGAAATCGGACAACCCTGACGAACGCCACTTGTGGTCGGAATGCTATCCGATAGGACACCGTAGACCCTGATTCTGCCTGTAGTGTTCGAGTATAGAGCATGAGGAATGTTCACATATTCCGTGGAACCATCTTTCCGCGCAAGTATTTCGAAAAGAATCGATCGTTCGACTGAATCGAAGGCATCATTGAAATCGAAAAACACAGCTATTGGCACTCTGTGATTTGCGTGGTACTACATCAGCACCTGCCGCAATGTGTATATATAGTCCATACAGCCACGCCCTGGGGGGAAACCAGCCTGCTCTTACCTAATCCGACATCCTTGTTCCGCAGTGACGCGACGAACCAGAATTGAGACCAATAATTTTGTCACAACTGCCTTTAGGTTAATACCCCTATGGTTAGAACAGTCTGTTCGACTGCCCTTCTTGTGTATTGCCACTATAATCGGTCCGCTACAATTAGCCGGGACACTCTCTTCCTTCGAGGTACATCCGAATAAGGAGGTCAGTGCTTTGCAGAGTACGTCACCTCCATTACTAATTAGTGCAGGTGGGAGGAAATTTCTCGTCTGTGTAATACATCTTTAGCGTGGAGTGACCAGGAACGTTCACGACTGAAATTTTAGAGTGCTAGTTCTTTTCGGTTGTGTGAAGCTCAGGGTATTACATGAGCATTTGCTACTAACCATGGCGTTTCAGTAGGGAGCAAACGACGTAATTGCAAGTTGATGCATTCAGCGATAACATGTGAACTCTAGAATATAATACAAGGCCGTTCAGCTAAACTGGTAATTTAATCAATGAGGCTGCGGTCGGTTTTTCATATCCAAGCCAATTTCCTCTGCATATTTCAGCAATACCACTTTGACAGTAGCAGGTAAAATGGGGATGTAGTTGGAAAAGTGGTATAAAAATAGTATGGCCCCTTGAAGCACCTAAGTGTCAAAGATGTGCGTTGAGAAAGTTTTACTTCGAAGTGAAGTGAACAGCATGTCCGGTGCGGCAGTCCATCAAAAGGTGGGCACTAATAAGTTGAATTCCGGCACCCTGCTAGTCTCACAAATAAGCTGTAAGTTTTAAATTGTCGAGGGCATTACTATTATCGAGAAAACATGCGTATGTATTTGACCTTGTTTTCTTGCCACGAAAGTACTAAATGTACAATGTAGGCTACTGCATTTTGAATAGACCTCAAACTCGATAAGCAAATAAACCTAGCGGATAATCTGAATAAATATGAGTCAGCAACTTTTCAGGGATGTACTCAAATGCCTTCATATTTACCGAGGTGCGAGCAATTGGTCCGTACTGATCTGAGACTTTATTTGGCAATGGTCTAATTCTGAAATCTCTTCTGCAGTCAGCATTACTACGCTCTTTCATGCACAATGTGGAAATAACAGCGGGATGCCTGGCCAAGCGTTCGGCACACACCACGAGTCTAAGATCAGCATCTCCGAATTGTCCACAGCTAGCCGCGATAGCATAAAATTATCCCACCGCTCTTGATATGGCGATCGTTCCGTACATTGTCCATAC
The DNA here is from genome assembly GCA_944474145.2 of Dicrocoelium dendriticum. Classification (NCBI taxonomy): domain Eukaryota; kingdom Metazoa; phylum Platyhelminthes; class Trematoda; order Plagiorchiida; family Dicrocoeliidae; genus Dicrocoelium; species Dicrocoelium dendriticum. Next base: position 151,064 of record CALYDF020001286.1, read on the forward strand.
CATACCGTTATTTTTAAGTGCAAACATGCTTCATTTAGGAATGTGAAGTCCAAGAATTTCGATGCCTAACGTAGACTTAAGCTTGCTTAGAAGACATAGTGCATTTCACTACATGCAAGGAAGTTTCTATGTTTTAAGCAGTGATTCAGAGGATTTGTTTTGGGTGTAATTTTTTGCCAACCGGTTAAATATTTGTTACTAACCATGTTTTGAAGGCGGTGATGACCAATATTAATGCGTCGGCTCCAGAGTTTCTGTCACTGCGTAGTTATTGTTCTCCTTGCTTCCAACGTTTGTTAGCTTAATCGACCATGCTTTGCTACGGAGCTCAAAGTAAGGCTGCTTAAGTGCACGTACCAGCAATCTAACATCGTTTCGACATTTGTGAGAATTTAAGTAACACATTCACAATCCTCGGGCCAAATCCTTTGTTATTTGGATATTCATGAAGGCTCGAAATTGATTGCACTGTGCTGTTTCCCATGAAACGTGTCTGGAGTTGCAAAGGATCCTGTACATGAGTGGTCATTTTCCAGAGGTGAAGTGTCAATAACAGTACAGATCATGCTTCATCCACGACCGATAAAATAACGCACAGAAGTCTCGCTTAGTAGTATTGTTCTCAGTTCATGAGACGGATGATGTGTGTCTGGTGGACGGGCTTAATTAATATAACTATGAAGCACGAAAGGAACTAACACACGTCTAAATCATCCTGAGGTTTTCATTGAAGGGTACTTGACGTCGAATCTTATACCTTGGCGCAGATTACCGATGGTACCATATGCGCAACCTCTGTTGAGTTCAACCGCTACGGTCGTCTGTATTCAACCGTTGTAGAATTTCTAGATACAGCTTTGCCCTCATCTTTTACTTTTAATCCAGTAGAAGTGGCTAAAAGTTTATTGTTCAGTTGTCATGAGGAACAGATATTTTCCAACTACAAATAGTGACCACCCTTTTCAGCAACTTACGAATGATAGATGTGAATGTACTTCTTCCAATCGGACTAGAGCTAACGTTTTGCGGTGAACTTGGGATGCCAGTAGTTTTGTATTGCAATGCAACCTGTAAACCTTTTTGACAAGCTACTCAGCTTTCTTGCATAGTTTTGAATTACAGTTTAATAGAAATGACTGGGCTTTTGCCCTGGGTCAGAATTTTGTCAACAGAATCCATTTTTCTTTTAGCAACATTTATACTCCTCGTTGCAAGACTTTCGTTTCTCTGCGATATTTTTTGCCGAATATTTACCGAAGCTTTGCCTCATGATCATTGGCCCACAGCTACGAACAGCGCCTTAATCCGCAATTGAACGTCTAGTCAAAGGCAAAAACTACCAATGCAAGGTTGCATTGAACACAAAGTTAGACAAACTGACCAAGAGAAATGACTGCACTACCGATGAAGGATGTATCAAAAAATCTTCCACGCCACCACCTCATTGCAGCTGAGGAGGATGTCTTGAGAATGGGCTCAACCTAAACGTCAAGGATGGCTGCACCAAAGACTACTTGGCTAGTTTAGAACAGGCACTGAAATCAAATTGACTGACGGAGTAGTCTCAGAAACAGATACGGCAGATCGTTGTCCCACGGCTAACTCGGAATAGTCACCCAGACCTTAGCCAAGGCGGAACATAATGCACTCAGATGTGTATAGCGAGAGAACATTGTAATCCAACCAGCGGATAAAGGGTGCATAACAGTATTAATGGACAAACAGGAGTATATTAACAAGGTCAAAGAACTGCTATCTGACAAAACTACAAATCGCGAGATGGATCAAGATTCAAGTGCAAAACTGGTCAACCAGATCAAGGCAACATTGAAGAGACTGCAAGCAAAGAACGGGCTTACCGCCACGGAGAGATGGAGAATGAAAGCTGATGATACAAACACTGCACTGTTCTATGGACTCGCTCGTCTCGCTCCCCGGAACCCCATCATATAAACTTACGAAGGTTTTGGGGAGGAGGTTGAAATATTTAGTCGCCGGATCCGAAACTAGCATCAACCATGCTGAAAAATTGCACGAAAACTGCGGAGTCGCAGTACAGAAGCCGACGAAATAATGCTTTCCTTCGATGTCACTGCACTCTGCACTTTAGTTTGTCATGAATTTACCAAAGAAATCATGATGTAATTACTTGGGAATCAACTAAGTCTAACGATAAAAATACTACCTGGAAGTTTTTGGAAACCACGGAATCTCTGCATGACCACTTACTTCCGTTTTGATGGACAAGTGTACTAGTAACTGAGAGGAACGCCCACCGGACCACCAATTACGGGACGCATAGCAGAAGCCGTAATGCAGAAATTCGAGCGTTTGCACCGCCATCTATCAGCCCGAAACTCTGGGTACCATAGGTGGACAACACATTTTTCGTCTTAAAACGGAACAGAGTACAGCCCGTGTACGATTTGCTCAAAAACACACTCGAGAAAATTAAATTGACGATTGAATTAAAAATATAGCAAGCTACTATTTTTGGATGTACTTGTTGGTCCCCACAGCTACGAATTACTTTGCAAGACGCGTTAGCAGACTACATGTCATCTCGATTGGTGGCGGATTGCAAAGGAAGTCGTTGCTCTGGTGCCAGCCATGTTCTCTCCAAATTCATAACATGCAATACATTAGAGGATAAGCCGCGCTACATCGCAGTTAGATATCAGTCTGGCAGTCAGGTGCCGCCACCCATGGCTAAGTGATATAACTTGCTGACTCGTAAGAGTAAAGTCATTTGTTCAAATCGGTCAAGATTCAACAGGTGGTTGCTACTGACGGGTCCTAATAGGACGATAGTTATCGTTGAAACTAGACTTCAGCAAGTCCACTTAGAACAAGTAGAATGTAGGTGTAAAACCAGAACTTTAGTGAACTTAAGTAAAGAACGCCTGCATTTTGTCCAGTTTGGTACTAAAGCCAATTTTAAAAGAACTTGCAGGGGGACTACTTAATTGGAGAGCCATTTTCTATGCATTAAGAAGGCAACACGAGACAACGATTCTCACCTCCTGTGTGACAAAAGCAAATCCAAATATTCTATCGTTCACGATAGCACATCAGATATTACGAAGCAATTTGAATGGGATGATTATAAGGTAATAGTGTTTGCGGCGGCATCTTCTACCCCGGAAATAATTATTTCCTATCAGTAACGTTCATTAACACAGAAGACAAGTTAGCTGCCCCAGAAGGTGCCGTATTACGCAGTGTTTCATAACCACAGTTTTCGCTCCATGAATTGCATTCGAAGTTGGTAGAGAAATTAGTTATGCTGGTTTGTCTGTGTCCACGAAAAAATGAGCCAATCATATTAATAATAATACTAACATTAATAAAAAGTCACTTATTTTCTGTTTCCATTGTCCAGAAATAAGCTTCGAGGAGAACTGCAGCAAATAAAATTCGGGTCAAAATTCACAGATGCCTCAGGTCTAAAGGATGTAAAATGTCCCCACACTTCTAAAGATATTTTTCGCAGCCATTGTGTAATGAGGTCGTTATGGAACTTGCAATCCCTTATTGTTGACGCATTGGACACCATTTGTCAATTTATACAGAATGTGTTTGAATAAAATAAATTGATCAAAAATTGTGGGCTTTTGTGCTGTATTTGCGAAATTGGAATCTTCCATTAGAGAAACATTTGGGGAAGTTGGTTGTGTGGCTCACATTGTCCACAGCATATTGTAAACGGCAGCTGACTTTCTTCCATTGTATTTTGAAACAGTTGCGGAAAAAGTATACTCATATTTTTTGCATTTACTTTGTTCTTTTTTAAGAATTAAAGAAAAACTGTGGCTCTACACTGGTGGAAAGACAACGCATTCTAAGATCGAGGAAAACCAGGTAAATTTTACTTATGCCAGCAGTGGTGATAATCCGGGACTTTTTCTCGTTGAAATATTATGGATGTCTCAGCAAAATTGTCTCACAATATTAAAATATTTCTTTGTAAAGCCCTGCCAAGAGCTGTGGCACCTCTTTATATAAAATACCTGCAATATTCCACCCAACTTTACTATTGAGGAACAACATATTTCAGGATAATTTAGTCAAACCAAACTGAGCTTTAATTATCCGTATGGGTGCATTTTTGGCGAGTTTACACCAACGCTGCGAATTATTTGACAACAAAGCATCACTGAGGAATAATAATTAAAAGCGGAAAATAAATTTGACGTCATTGGTGTACGCGGTCGCGAATGCGGAGTCCTGTTTTGTCGATTATTAAGTGTGAAATAAAAGGCACCAAGATTTTTCGATACGACAATTTAAAAACATGTAAATATTCAGCCTTTGTCCCCTTTTGTCATTAGCTGGGATAAAACTGTACACCTGTTACACACTGCTTACTCAGGGCAGGTAGGCCTGTCCAACCGCCATTAGAATTATACAGCCTAACTGGCATCGACCACAAATGCATTGAGACATTCTCCAAAGTAAAATGATAAATGAACTCGCCTTTACACCGTGACGTGCAACACATAAACCGGGAATGAGTTCCACATGTAATCCGTCTCTTTGTCTTAGTTGCATTCACTATTGTGCACAGAGCTGTTGAGATGTTTTGCAAAAGAATTCATCACGCTGTAATCCCACATTCTTTTCAATGTGGTCTAATTCTTCATGCCGCGCAACTGTTAATCAAGTTGAAATGGAAAACAGCCGAAAACTACAGAAATACCTATGAATTCATTTTCCACTAGGGCCAAACATGCTCAGTTTGCATGACCCTATAAACAAGCCGCAAGTCGACAAAGCTGCTCTTAATATTATAACGTATAAGCAGGGACGGTTTTACTCTGATTTATACCAATGTTGACAATGAATGAATCCCACTTTACGATCCCGCTACAATCTGTGAAGTATTCCGTGATATTTGCACGTTTTATGATTCCGGAAACTGCGCTTGTGCCTGTGTACCTAGAGCTCACATTACAAACCTCTTGCGCAGACTCGGTAAATTTCTTAATTGTACCCACCATTTATCAAAAGGTTTAGACCATTCTTTAAGCTTGGACCTGATGGCAGTTTATCAGCAAATTATAAACTAGAAGGGCCTGATATACCTTCTTTCCTGATAAGTATATTTACCCTATCCATGAAACCTTGCCAAAATACAGATGAAGGGAAAAAGTAATTCCTTATGCTTTGGTATATGAAACTTCTAAAACAAACGATTGATAAATACCGTTCAATGCACCGCAAACTAATAATTGCTCGGTGACTTGGAATACTGGACAGCAAGTGGTTGATGAACTTTGACGAATTTGTGGGCCTGAGATACAAATTAATCCGTTTTCTTGCACAGCGATCGGTCAACATCTGCCAACCTACTTAACGGAACTACATTTCTAACTTGATCTATTGCGAATATGCAGCATCAATACTGTTTCCGGACATACACCATTTATTTGACGAATCGACTCGAAGCACTGTGTAAAAAATTTGACGCCTATGGAAACGGGGATCTAATACTATGTTGGCTATTAAAAGGTTTGTGTGCTCGTCACAAGTCAGTCAAAATAGTTAGCTATCGCTACTCTATACCCGAGAACATCAGTGGGCTATTCCAAGTTCTAGATCGCTCATGGTTTCTGTTCTACATAAATGAAACAGCCACTATTGTAAATAATGGACGGATACTTTTTCTTTGCTCACAGTATGGACAGTGTCTATAAAATTCCGCTTGGTGAGGTTCACGGAAGGCTACTATTCATTCTATATATTTCACGATCCTTTGAGTCCTGGCGCTACACGTGGGTGATGAAACGTTCTGCTAAGACGTTCCATCCCTTAAGGGTCCAGCACACTGAACAATGAACGCGTCGTTACACGGCAGTCCAAGCGCCATCACAGTAGCACGTACACCTTTAATTTTCGTTTCGCTATAATGGCTCACTACCAGGCAGCATTTGGCAAACAATCTGTGTTCAATGTATGCAAAAATCCTACTAGACTAAGTTGGGGTAGAGCTTTTAGACTTACTCCCCTTATTTCATCCTCGGATATTACAGCTTTATGTACGGATGTTTGCGAACGGTGACAGAATTGTTGTGGAGCACCTGTAGAGTTGATTGGCTAAATATCGGATTGGTAAGCACTACGCTATTATTACTGGAAAACGTTGCGAATAATATTATAACGACCCACTTTGAGTTAGGCAAATGTGGCGCAAATTTTTCCAACTTTTAACCTGCTACACAATAGGACATAACCCCAATCTGCTTACACTCGAAAAAAGCAATAGCTTAAGTAGGGAACTTCAAACTAAATACTTTACACCAAATATACTTAAGGCTAAATGCATCACTTGCACAAATTCCTTCTCGGACAGGTATAGATGCTATTGTAATAAACTAATAATCCAACTCAAGGAATTTACGATCAAAAGCTTCAAATATACTGATTCAAATACAATATTCATTATACTTACTTACAAAACTTACCAGATCGGCTATTATATGTGAGGCCCATATGGTTAGCGGCATCCTCTTTCGAATTTTCCTGTCACTGTGGCCAGCCACAGGACGCCTGCTCCTAGAGAGGGACGATGGATGCATTGCACTTCACCAAAAAGCGCTCAAATCACGCCACCCGCATCCAGTGTAAACTCGAATTAATAAGACCGGAAAACATGTGCATGGGAGCAACGTTTCATCAACGGAGCCGGCCCACACTACTTCACAGGCAAACACAAGCACGCTGTATTTGGGAACCAATCGCACACAAGGCGTGACTGGACCGTAGTCTGCTCCACACTCGGTGCATGGAACCATTCTACCAGCCTAGCACGACAATAAGGACCGTGCACTACGTACCCTCCAGCATTGACCAACTGTCTGCTAGAGACAGTGTAGGCGAGGTAGTGGGTAATAGACAGGTAGAAACCTTGTCAGCATGCATATCAACCGCAGCCGCACCGGGGATGTAAAACAACAGCCAATCACTTGAAATGACAATAATAAATGAAATATATCAGTTAAAGAATACTGCTATGCAGATTTAACTCATCCATAAATCAGCTTTTGAAGTATGTTAATTATCAACGAATCCGCGATAAATAAATATACTTAGGCTAGTCCGGAAATGCACCAGAGGATGGCGTTTCGAAATTCTGCTTCTCAGTGATGCGCATAAGAGCAGACACCTGCCCGGTTTTCGCCCCCCATGAATTCAGTATGCCAGCAGGTAGTACCAGTTGTTAGCGACTGTGCAGAGGAGAGTGGATAACCTCACGAGCTGGGAATTTCCGCATAACGTCTATGTATGACATTAGACTTTGAAGCTATACAGACAGCCATTATAGTGCAGATGATTAGTAGTAAAGATTTTGGTACCAATCGCCTAATTCAGCATGATGGATTAGCTGCATTATACAAAAATCCCCACTGCTACTCATTAGTAGTATGAATATTGCTTTTAATATCAATTTTCTCTTTCGCTGCAGTTAATATTTACTGCTGGTTTAAAAAGGTCGCCTATTCATAATTAATTAGATGAATAATAAACGTATTAGAGGTATTGGATGACGACAGCGTGGTTCTAACAGAAAGCCAGATATCCGGTGTGCTATGGCTTCTTTCTATTTTCTCGGTGTATGTCATGCTTTGGGAGTATATTGACTATATTAACATTGAGGACACGTCAAGTGCTCCGAGATTACAAATACAGTTAGGCCTGCTAAATTAATAGTATTTTGATCATTTTATGTGTCACAATGGCTTAAGCGGGACAAGGTTAACTGGACCGGGTTTGCTTAGTATCGTTCAGAAGTTGAAGATCCAATATATGGAATATCTTGTAGGCATGCAGATTGTAATTGTCGGTATTATTATGTGGCGGCGTTATATTGAGTGAGATGAGGCCATGATACAGTGTGATATTTGTGCACTTCATCTGATTGATAAGTTCATGAGCTTTCGTTATCGATCGGTGTGTGGTGGTATCACAATGGAAAAGTCTTTTTGCTGGCTAGCCGAACAACCTCCACGCGGTGGCAGCTGGGTGGTTTCGGTTAATCCATTTTCAGTGAATAATACGTTGGCAGTGTTCTGGGACGTGATGGATTCTCGCCTAGCAAGCTTTCTCCCTAAAAGAATCCACAAAGATGTGTTGAAGGACACTGCGGCTTGGCGGAATTTGCTCGCCATGAAATAAAGTGCTCCACTTCCAGATGATCCCCATTTTATGAAGGTCATCCCGTTTAACGAATGCGGAACAAGAGTCAGCGAACAAGCCCGCTTTCGGTGGATCTCGTCAGGCTGGTACACCACAAATAATAAGAATGAAATGCGTTAATGCATCAGACGGAGTAAAGTTCAAAGGGTAAACATTAAAAAGGTCTCGGTCATCTAACTGATAAGGTCAAGTGCTTGGTTCACAAACCATCAATGGCATGTCAGCTGCAAGTTTCTCAGCATGGGTTACTGTAATAGGAACTAGGGAAGAGGGAGAATCTGAAAGAATTGATTAGTGCGCAGTGGTCTGGGTTCTGGAGGCGGATGGCAATCGCTTCGGCCATTGCTAATAGGCGACATCTTACCGCTCGTGTGAAGCATCCAGGTACGCGAAAAATTGGCTGAAAACTTTGGTGCCTATCGATCCGGCGGTTATAATCAACTGGATGTGCCAACACGGCGCTTGTCACTTTTTAGTCCCACCAGTGCATAGCCAACTCTGGCAATGCTCACAGATTCTCTCAGACAGTTTCCTGGTTGTTCTTCCGATATAACTTGCTCGACATGAACAAGTAAAGGAGTATAGACAGAAAGAAGTACTTGACCGAGGAAGTCTGTCCTTGAGTTGAAGCCTTACGATTGGTGTTGAAGTAAATCTTAATCGTAGGCTTGCCGCGTAGTACGTACGGTTTATGGCGTCGGATAGCCTTCTAGACGTTGCCTGTGCTATTCCATCCCATTTAAACGGCAACGATAGATAAACCAATTTCTTTTCAACCGAATCGGTTTTAGCCTTCGCTTCTCGGCACTCCATATTTCTCCGAACAAACTTTTCAGCATAGCCGTTTCTCTCAAAAAGGCCAACTAAGAAATTCAGCTTGTCTGAAATCGTGTCCTCACTACATATCCATCTTGCCCTTTCGCTTAAACATCTAACCAAGTTCCGCTTCTGGCTTAGTGGGACAAATTTGGCAAAATGTATGTATTGTCCATTTCACGGGGCTTTTCTGTGCACCCTGAGTTCGATCGACCCATCTGATCATCTGCTAATTTGGACGTCTAGGCAGTATATCGTACCATGATATTTAGCTTCCAACGTAAAATTAGCGTTGCGTGCACTGAGTTAAAAAGGGATAGAATTTGCTCTGTGCAGCAATGACTGTCTGTCACACAAAATCTCTCATGCACATATCGGCCGTAATAGGGTAATAAGCTAATGACTCAGCTCAGGTAGTTTTTTTCCAATTTGCTCATGAATACATCTGCCAACAGCGGTCCTAGCGGTGAGCTCATCGCTACTCCATCTGTTTGTCTGTATATAACCCCATTAAACTGAAATTGAATGTTGCTAGTACACAACATGCGTAGCTGTTTCAACCGATTATTCCACAGGCCGACGTTCAACTGATGTGCTCGAATGGTGTCGCATAAATATTCTATTGTCTCTTATAAAGGAACATTCGTGAAGAGCGACACAACGTCTAACGAAAACATCTATCTTCCGATTAGGTTAAGATGTTTTATACTGTCTAAAATGCTGAATGTATCACGGAGACTATACATGGATAAAACTTCTCCCACTGGTTCTAAAAACTTGGCTAGCCACTTGGCTATTGCGTGATAAGTTGGGTTGCACATATCCAATATGGGTCTAAGTGGAAGCCCCTCCTTATGTACCGCTGGCAGGCCATAAAGTCTCGGAATTACCTTCCCCGTGGATCGAAGTTGTTCGAACGTGGTAGAGTTAATAGAGTTTGCTTGTTTCAGTTGTCGCAGAAGCCTAGTAACTGTCATTTCTATTGCCGCTGTTTTGTCCCTCTCATTCTCCATTTTACGAAACTTTGCGCGATCGCTGAGGATGACTACCACCTTGTCAATATGGTCAGCTTTTTCCACCGGAACGATCCCTGTCCCTTTATTCGGGCTAGAGAGTAGCACATGCTCGTTTTCTTGGAGTGCTTTGAGAGCGTCTGGGTGGTCTTTCTTCGGCAAGTACCTGAGTTTGGTTTCTGCTTCAGGTACCGATAACATGTATTGACCAGGATAGATTTAAAATGCGCGGACGCTAATGCTGTCGAGGGCGTAAGGGTAGACACTTAAGCAGACAAATTTTCGAAATAACCTCTAATTCTAGTTGTCCTGAATAACTACTGGGACAGCAAAACTTCGGACCAAGTGAACGTTCATCTAACAGTGTCTTATGCAGGTGCAACGAGGAAAATTGTGACGTACTTTTCCGCGTCGGGTGGAAATAAAGTGCTTGACTTAGTCTTGCCAACTTGTCGCTGTAATGACGCTAGATGCTTTTCTTGTTGCTTTGTGATTATTTGTTGAACAAAGGTCACGAATCGCTTGCGTTCATCTGCGTCCAGTTTGTCCAGCATGACGGAATACGCGCAACGGTTACGCTCCAATTCATGAAATCTTGAAGTAACGGTGTCACGCTCGTTCAACGTGTGTCATTTAATTCATTCATAGGATGACGTAATAGCAAACAAACACACGTATTCAGTTACAGATCAAAAAATAACTCAATATGTCCACTAGTACTACACTTACGTTTACACAGACACATGTTACTGCTGCACTTGGCATATTATTATACAACTATCGACCATACCTGTTTGTGTTACCACGAGCATGCCTTCACAGGCGTGCCCCGCGCTCCAAGGAATAAAATATTTATTTACTTATTTTTATTTATTTACTGTACCTTGAGCGTAATGTTCTGAGAGTTATGTTTATTTTACGTGACATAAAGGGTTATTTGCTTCCATGCGGCTAACATCGATGCCTGATTGAAGAGCACTAATCAACTTATAGGTTACGGTTGCTGAAGTTTAACGGATGTCTTGCCGATTAACATCATTGCGGTATCAGCTGTATAAGTTGGGATAACTGAGGTCAATTGAGTGTTTGGGCAGCGGTGTTCTAGTAACTAGTATGTTTTCACCTGTCAAGTGTTGGATCTGTAGAACCTGGCGATTTGCGGTTAGCATCACAGTGACGTGGCAGACTTGAATACCAACTAAAGTAATTTATTTCTCCCTAATTCACTGAGGTGGAGCATTATATTCCATTAACCTCTTCCTGAAATCGTAAGAAAATTTGTCGTTGCATGGCAACGGAACAAATGAAAAACTCATGTCGTTCATCGCAACATGCTCGGTCGTTCCGACGCCTCAATCATCCAGGAAGTGTCCAATGCCTACGTGTGATTGCATATGGAATACACCATTCAAGCTTTACAGATGCGGAATAAACAAAATCCCTTTGCTCTCGAGACTCCTCAACCAAAGGCAACCAAGCAGAATATGCGTCCTTTCGTCTACAATATCAGATTAGACTAATGTTCCAAGGAATTTACAGCAGTTGATATCGGCGTTTGTGCCGGTACCTCACAATGGTTTATCAGATTCTTAAGAAGCAAATATATATTCGCCGCCCTCTGCTAAAGCTCCAAAAACAAAGGTAAACTCTGAAACTGACAAAAAAGTACATCGGGCTGGAATGCCGTAGAGAGTATGTCGTCACTGCACTAAATCTGACAATATTACTTATACTATTGGCCGGCGAGTTTTTCCATTGGCATTTTATATGTTCTATTAACCACGAGGAGCAAGCTTTTAGTAGTAATTCTGATAAGGCTTTCATCTCGGTAGTTCACAAGCTAAATAGCTGAGCCATGTCCGGAACGGCACCAGACGCGTTTCGCCCTCTTTCATTGTTAACGCTTTATCCAGAAGTTCACAACACGCAACTAAATTATGTGTTTCCGGAATTCCAACTAATTGATATATCCTTTCAGCACGCATAAATATCGGTTATTAAACACGTGTCTAAGGCGAGTAAATCAAACCGCTATACAGTTTAGCAAGGATGTTTGTTTTATCTATGTTTTCTGCCTCAGTTATTTCCTGCACATTGTTCCACTTTTCACTGATGGGAGCAAGCAATCACTGTATTCCCTTCAATACGATTAACTAAAGTTTCCCTACTTAGTTGATGATAGACTACTTAGCAAAATCAAAAGTTAGAACCCCACAATACAAATGTTTACTTAGTTTTAGTACCTGGGGAATATAAGGCATTTTGTCAAAATACACTGTGGATATCTTTGTACAAATAGATTTTCTACAGTCTATGGTTCATGCATGTTTGTAACTGCATGACACACTAAATAATTAGTTATCAACAGTCGCAGTTACTAGTTATCTGCTTCGTGTGTTCATGGATATGCCGGTGTTCCGGTTGCACCGCGAACCTCGGAGTTCAACCGGTAGCCCTTCTTGGATACGAATCTTCTCTCTGTCCGGCGTAATTCAACCTACATTTACTCATTTAAGCTGAACAGCAAGTTGGTCATGCGAACATTATGGTGTCGCAATTTACCTGACATCAGCTGTTTATCTGAAACTCGACTACCCGATCCCAGCATTTTGAGAGGCAGACATCACCTAGTAAACACTTATCCACAACTCACCTAATCAGTTCTGGAGACCCAGAATCATCTTCATTTTTTCAATTGTTGTAGTTCTAACAAAACGTGGCACCGCTGAGTTCGCAGGGATTAATTTTGCGCTTTTAACATCCGAATAGTTTAATTTCGGCTTCGAGATCCTTACTGAATCTATGGGTGTTGCTAGAAGAGGCGACACTTCCTTGTGCGATTTATTTCAGTTCTAATTGAAAGCAGTACTGGCTCAGTCAAGTAGAGCGTTTAGTTGGGTTTCATCATGTTTCGAGTAAAGCTGCGGATTTAAATGAACCATTTGGAAGCCTGTTAACATATAACTTAACAGGTAATATATGAATAGAGATACTTCATATCAGCTTCTAGACGCGTATAGTTATTTACGACCCCAAGATTACAACTACTGAAGAACTGTCGGGCTTAATGTAGTGATGAGCATTAAGCTGATAAACTTGGTGTACCGGATTCGTAGCAACATTTGGAAATGAAATGGTTTGCACAGCTGCAAAGTCATTAGTAATCCCTCGTTAGGTACAAAGACGATACATTTTGATTACTAATCGCACTCGCTTATAAATTGTACTCTACCCGGGCTCCTGTAAGCCAAACAGATAGACAACGAACTGGTCTGCTTTGTAGAGTAAAATTCAAAAGCAAGTAACCATGTATATTATCGATGTTACGCGGTGTACAACAAAGAAGACAATATCAGTTTTGCACAGGCAGATATGTGACGATTTGAGCTTGTTTAAATACTAGTCTTACAAATATGCTGAGTAGCTTCAAGAGATCCAAGACACAAGAGGTGTTGCGACAGTTGTTTCAATGTTAAAATAACAGATTTTCTTGCAAATGCGAAGATGAGGATAGGTACGATGATGGTGTGGTCATTTGTCGCAAGTGTATGTTAAATCCGTGCCTCAACTTGTGTTGCAGTATCTTGGAAAATTTCCCCTCCTACCGATTGCTTGCCTCGCCATCGGCAGTCTCCAAATGTTCAATTTTCGGCCGCTTGTCATATTGAACATTGAACAATGAGCAATTGATTGATAAGAGTAAGCTCGCGTTGCTTTTCAAGTCCCGTCGGATGGTTGGGAAGGATATGGAAATAACAGCAATGGTGATAATGATAGTAAAACAATTAGGAAGTTAAGGATGAAAATAATGACTTGAATTTTGCTCTGCCTGGTTCCTGCAATCCGCTTAAAATCACCGCACTCGCAGTTAACGTCAAATAATTTCATGGCAAACTGCAGGTGTAGGATGGAGACGTAGTGTTAGACGACAAATTATAAGTGGACAAGCGTGTCTTCCAACCGTCTTTTAAATGCTGCCATTTTCGGTACAGAGACGATTGATTTTGGAGGAGCCTTCCACAGGTTACATACACGAATGAAAAGAAGTTGCAGCGGCACCCTAGACGACCATAGTTTGCAGAATGTTTCAATGAATGGCCCTCCAGATTTGTATTGCAGCTGAATTCCAATCAAGGGCGGCACATATGATGTGGGCCTCGCAGAATCAAATATCATATAATTCGGTCGACTCGTTTTTAGCTATAGCTTCCACTGAATAACCCCAAACATTGCATCCTATCCTCGTAAGAAAGATATCGCATTCAAACTCCCTATTTTGATATCTGATTTTGGGTCTGCGCCAATGCATTAAAATCCTGTTTCAGCCAAGGATGCCAGGATTGAATTGGGTATTCCACATGGGGTTGAACTTTTGCACTGAGCGCTTGTCGAAGTATGGCGCTGTTTAGTTGTTCACACGCCCGTCGAAACAACCCGACGTGTTGGTTCTCAGTCTGTAGCAACCTAAATTATCTTGAACGAGGACACTCAAATCATCTTTCACAGTTGCTTTTCGCTATATATTCCGTCCGAGTCGTTTTGAGCTGCTTTTCTTACGTAGGATGGAAAGTGCCTTGCATTTACTGCCGTTGAAATGCAGTACGTGTTGTGCTGACCGTTGATATACCGTATCTACTTCACTCCAAAGCAGGTTTTGGTCATCGTTCGCCTGGATCCTGCGCCTAATATTGATGTCATCGGCAAAATTAAGTTGTTTGAAGCGATTCCCTGCGCAACATCAACAATAAACACTGATACGTAATTTGGGTAGCGTGGTTTTCCTTGTGGCACAGCACAGTCGACTTGTCCTGACCATGAAATGCCGTTTAAGTAAAAAGTTAGCAATCCATCTTAACGTAAGGTCGCGGATGCTGTAATGCTGGCGCTTGGAGAGAAGTGTCCCATGGTCTGGATTATCAAAAGTTTAGGAATAGCCAGCTAGATCACATCAACGCATTCTCCAGCGTCGGCTGACTCGGTCCAACTACCACACGCGATTCGTGGTGCACGACTGCTGTCGACGGAAACCGTGCTGCTCAGGCATGATGACGTTAGACTTTTCCAGATAGCAAATTAATGCATCAGCAAATATCGATGTCATGCTCTTTGACATTATAGGAATTATATATACTAGATGGTAGCTGGTGCAACAAGTTCCGCCTCCACCTTTGTGAATCAACGTTATTATTCCAAGTTTTCATACAGTGGGCACTTGATTCTGGTGTAAGCCGCACTGGAAAAACTGAGCTGATGGCCTGGCCAGATTTCTCGCAGGCATTTCCAGGACCTCTGGACGAATGTTAACGAAGTCCGGTGAGCTGTGTTTGTGTACAGACGTCAGCTTTTGCAAAACAGCCTACGATGTAAAAGTGATGTTTGTTTGTCCTGGCGAGGAGAAGACAAATTTTGGAATATCACTTGGTAGCAAGACCCTCCGAAACGTGGGGGTATATTGCATCCGCAGCGTGTTTACTGCTTCCACAGCCGTGCTTGTTGGGCCAAGAGACGTCCTGACTAGAGGAAATCCTTGTCTCAATTTGGTAAACTATAGAAGTGATTGCACAGCCGTTTGCGGTTAGCACTAAATGCATTAGCAATGTTCTACTGAAATACGGCTTTCTCTTATATTAACAGTTGAGTGCAATGATTACTTTGGACTGTGTACTTGTCCCAATTTCCGATGTTAGAGCTTTTCCGTAACCTTGCCATGCTGCGTTGCATGCTGTCATCCGTTTTGGAGTTTTGTTCTTAACAAAAGAAACTGATATAAACTCATTGCGAACGATTATTTCTGAAGCACCTGCAATCAGCTGACTGAATTGTTTTATGAACTTGAGCAAGGCGACTTCCCGGGGGTATTTCAGTAAGAAACCACCAAGTTATAGCGCTGAGGAGTTAGGCTAATCGATCGTAGCTTGTGATGCTTCGTACAGTCTCATGGTTCTCCTTCCGATATTCCGCATAACAGACGGTGTTGACACTGCTAATTTTGTGATCAATACGACGCAACGGGCGATCTACAAAGAAAAATATCAATCATTTGCTCCTCGTTGATAAGTACAAGTTCCAGTACAGAAGGCCAGTTACGTGTAATGAACGGAGTTGGCAAAGGAATGTTATTGGAAAGAAGAACACTTGCGTCCATGACGTCAGACCAGTTTGCACCATGTATTATTCCTATCCATACCCAGTTCAAGAAACCGAGATCATTTTATGATTGTGCTCGAAATAGCTTATGAAGGACCATCCGCCATTATTAAATGTTTCCTCAGCTGATGCCAAAAGTTTATGAAATACTAGGAATGAAGTGCAGCGGACAACTATCAGCCACGCAGACAACCAGAAGAAAACGCAGTGAAAGCACACAAGAAAAGGTGTACAGCCTGCAAAAAAGCACGTTGAAACCTTCGGCACTGAGGATATTCTTTGTCATAAACACTATAAATATATAATTTATTTGTTACGCAATGTAAGCAAGGTGCTATTTTCAAGTTATGCGTGTCAGGGCTAGACGCCGATCACAGCTAATATTGAAAGGCGTTGCAGCCTGCTTAAGGTACGTGAGTGCCAGTATATACGAGGCTAAATCCCTACGGCGTGCTGAATGACTAGGTTGTCCGAGATTTCTAGGCTAAGATAACTTATACAGGCTGAGTACTGGCAATCAAGTTTTGGGGATGGATGCTCCTTTACAGCAAATAGTATAGCCGTTTGATGATATTAAACCAATGCAAAAACCAGTAGATACGAATCTAAGGCTTTGCGTTGGGTGAATCAGCTAATGCAAATAGAGTGATTGAAAGCATTTGATGTCAGGGACTTTTGGTTCAAAATGAAGCGTCAAATGTGTGGTAATAATAATAATAATCATGATAATGTACCAGCTGTACGCCGTAACGACGCTTCGCTGCCCCGCAAACACCACTAGTCGCGCGCGGGCTGAATCTATCGCGAGGACTCCCACCGTTAAGCGGATTCGAACGGAGGACCTTAAAGTTCAAACAAGGTGCGCAGACCACTCGACCACCGGCCGACAGACCACGCGACCACCGGCCGACATGGGTAGCAGCAAGTGGGTGAATACGTGAGCAAGAATATGTACGAAGCTAAGGCGGTGCTTCGAGCATTTCAATTCAGTGACCCAAGCTTGCTAGGATAAGCGGGAGAATACAGGCTATGAAAGCAAGCGCTGGAGCTGGTTGCCCATCTACCGCGAAAAACCAAAGCGGTTAGCTCCATTTTGTGGTTATGTTCTTAATAAAACATACTAAGCTAAGTCGCTGAGTTGTGCAGGTTACTTTAGTCGTCTTAGTTTGCTAAGAGGAAAGTGTAACGCATGGGTTCTGGCAGATCCACATTTATAACGTAATGTTAAAGGTGTCGTGGTTTATAAATGGCATGATGTCATCAGTATATACGAGACTAATTCGCAGCGTCGGGAAGCAAAATTAAGCTGTGTTAGATTTTTAGTGGAAGACATCTAATGCATTCTGAAAAACGAAATGCAAGCGGTAGAGACCCTTATCGCGATTTGAGCCGCTGATTTTACGAAGGATTACTCGGTTATTTGCATTGTCGTCTTTTATGTTTATAATCGATCTGAACCTCGTATCCATTTCTCATCATCATAGTGGTGAAGACCGAGGTATTATGCAATAGGTGATAAGCAGAGAAATCGGCGAAACATAGTGTGGGATGCTGCAGCCGTTGGTATTGATCCGCTTTCTACTGGCGGCATACGTTATGCGAACGCATATCAATAAATAGAGAAAATGGAGCACATTTCCCTACAAGCTTTGGATAAGACGATCGAATAGGCCCTAGTTCCTAATTTGTGGAGTTCACTGACATTCTGTCAAAATGCTCAGTGAAGTCTTTTGAAATATGCGGTATCTGGAAGAGAAATACTAAGTAAACTTTATGCCTACGGAGCCGCTATATGCGTACCTGGAGGTGTTTGCGTCGATCAAGTTAGTTCGGCGGAGATAGTTCAATTAGACACTTAAGAATCAACACTGAACTTAGTCAATTGCTGTTCCATCACTTTTTTGCTAGTTAGTTAACACTGAAAGTCAGTATGCGTAGATGGATCGAGCGCGGCGTTTATGCAGAGGAAATCATGATTTCCTAAGCAAAATCGATCAACGGATGTAGCTGGTGACTGATCTGTCCTTCGTAATACTCTACACAGCGTGTTCGGCGAAGTTTAGTGAATTGAGTTGGCTTACTCTTAGGTCTCGAACTGCAAAGCAATTGGCAATCTGTGTTCCGTTCCTGCACAAAGGCTTTTTCGTAAGTGTTCAACGATAGGTGATGGAGTTGCACATAGCTGCTGAGAATTTCATTTTCCTGTAGCAGCAACACCGACCTAGCGCAGTAAGTTTGCTCTGTACATGAGAAATGAAAGTTTCAATTCCACTCACATCAAACCCTTAATATCATCTGCAAACATGAATCGCCTAAAATAAATGATTCAATCAAAAATGTTGTTAACACACAGAATGTATATTGGTGGGCTTAGTACATTAGCCTAAAGTATACCACTAGTGACGGGTCTGTAGTGTAATTCCGCTCTACTCAGCCGTATCACTTGTGTGGACGCCATGTTAACTACCATGAGAAGAGTGACAACAGCTGATGCGATATATCAAAGGAATAAAGCTGGGTCAATGGACACACATGCTGGCTTTGTCAACCGCCTTATTCATGTCAAGGAAGACCATGACAAGTGCATGATCTGCATTTTTTGACCAGTGTATAGAACACGGATTGACACATATGTGAGACTTCTCCGGTAAAAAGCCAAGTTGTGACCTGTTTATTAAGCTGCACGATAGAATACATACAATAACTGATTCTTGGACTCTTCTCTATATCACTCGTGGAGGTTATATGTCAATGTCCTGGGGACACCCATTTTGAATCTCGGTAGCCGAACAGCATAATTCCAGGTGCCAGGACAGGGGCTGTATCTAATTTATAGAGTGATCAGGTTCAGAATTGTGAGAGGAATGTCAGAATTAACCGGATTTATTATTTAAGCCATCGATGACAGGACAGTATGACAGCTTGAACGACTTTATCACCTAGAGATTGTTCGTAGGTCAAAGCTTAGGCCAAGGAGTGATTATCTAATGGTCTATGTACGTAAGCTCTGGATATCATGCTGTAGGAAGGCCAAAGACATGGTCGTCCGGAGGACAGAAAGACCCTATAAAGGCAGCGGGCGAAAATGAGAACGGGCACAATGAACGGAGCAGAAGGAGAAACCCTGGTATGACGTAACTATAGGAAAAGGGGGCAAGATCGGCACCCGTTATTGAGCCTGAGTCAGGCAAACATGGAAGTTATTTGTCCAGAAGGTAATAAATCTGACAAAACTTTCGTTATCACATCCTTCCGGAACAAAAGCATGCAGATAAATACATTCAAGTTTAAACAAACCACCAGCTAGAGAAATACTCTGGATCGGTCAGACAAAACAAAAATTGCCGGCGTACTATGCATTTATTTTTCGAATAGGTTATGTACACATCTTGTTCCTTATGTTTATTTTTTATAAGTAGTGAACTGAACATAAATTTCTGAACCAGAAATACTTATAGGGAATGCTTCGAAAAATATCTGGGCCGTTGCATGCTTTTTAAAACCAATCGCTGTAATTTAATTAGTGTACAAATTTCTAAACTAATTGATTTTTGTTATCCTCTAGAGAAGACCTCGATGACTCGGCGGATCTCGTTCTCCACATCTGAGCGGTAACGTTGATTGCGACTGGCAAATATCGCCGGACGAAATTCCAGTAGGATGCGCACACAATAGTTGAACATTTGAGACTTGGAGTCGCGTAGAAGAAAGGAATTAAGCATTATTCTGCCGGGGTTTTGTGCTTCAACTGTTATGATTTTACTCTGCTCCACACACCTGAAGCTGTCTGTATAAGAAATAACAATATTCTGTATTTTACTTTGAAATATAATTGACTCGAGCACAGCTTGTGAACTCACACCACCGCCGAACAATTTGAGAATAATTTTGATCTCGTTCGGTAGAAGAAACTGTGGGCTCTAAAAAGACTGTGGAATCATCCATACCATCGGCAGCAAAACAAACTCACGAGACGTTTTGCGACACTTAAGGTAGCTTACCCACGTTAAGCGTGCATCGTTGGGTAAAGCGACTCCATAAATATAGCCGCGTCTTCGTATGCTTGTGTGCGCACCGCTGAATCACGCTATCTGCAGGCGGACCATAGCGCCGCATCAAACAATTCAGGTTCTTAGACACGGTTAAGCATCACCCATTCACGAGCACTCATGGCCGTTACTAACTAAGCAGCGGTGTCTAAGGGCGTCTGTGGGAGGCACAATAAGATGGGCAATATAGGGGTTTCCTGTGAAAATCACCAAATATATTTTCATGTGAAGTGCGGGAAAATGACACCAAGCGAATGCGGGCTGATCAGCAGCTGGCCTTACGCATTTGGTTATGTGTGAATTGCAAGAATATCCCACTAAGTAAAATCGTACTTGCACCATCCAAGAACTACGAAAGGCTTGCACCGCTAGTTAAGAAGATCCTGGGTATCAGCATAGCTTCGGTAGGAACAAGAATAGCATAATATCTGACATAGGCCCCTCCAACGACCTCCACTACAAGCCAACGCAAAATGCGGAAAGGTACAGTAATATGTTTACTCTGCAAACACTACCAACAATCCAAATCGCCCAAGCTTTCATGAACACTTCACTTTTAGCCCGGTTAGAGCAAGTTCACCAAGATTCACTTCTTCTCACCAGAGCTTGCTCAAACCCAAGAAAGATACAAATACCGGTGGCAGCTAGACCGTAGTTGCATCAACGTGCACTCCAAACGCATACTCTGCTTTTCCTGTTTCTTTATGCATAACTAATGTGGAACGCAGCGCTGCAACGCTGGGTCCCGCAGATGTGGTCCACACTACAAGGAAGATACTCAGGAAAAATTGGATGCCCTATCTATAATATGTTTCAATGTTCCTGAGCCGAGGTCCAATTCATTGAAGAATAAACAGTTAGATGAACCAAACCAATGGAATGGGATTGTGACTAAACCATCCAACCTGAGCAGAGTTATTGCACCTAAATTCAAAATAGTATAGCGAAGGCAGGTTTCTTCGGGTAGTGCTAAACTCTGTCGTCTCCAGTACGAAATGGGTTTGGTCCGTGTCATTCCGGACGGTCCATGGGGCGAGAGCATGCAAGCTAAGCGGAGGTTGGAATATTTCCGTCGGAACACATCAGCCAGAACCGTTTTTACGCGGTGTCCCCCAGTCTCATTAGCACGATAAGTATGAATCAAAGTCACACGAGCAGAATCCGTGGCGCTATATTCGTGAGCACTTGCTCTTGAATAATGTTGTGGCTACTTCTTCCTAGAAGATGTGAAGAGCAGAAAGTTGTGCTGCAACCTACGCAGATGGCACTTACCTACTGCAAATCTATCACGCACATCGGAACATTGTGCCAACCGAGCTCCTGTTTAAACCGGGGAGCAAAACGGCCGTCTGTGTTAAAGCACCACCACAGCAGTCAAATCAAGTGGCCATCTTATCAGACATTCACAACGGAAACAGGTCTAGATAAGTGAGGATCATCCTGTGAATCCCTGTAGGCACTCACCATCCAATGTGCAAACTGATTTGTCAGAGTGCGTAATCACGATACCATTAAACCTAACTCTAAGCGACCTGCCAAGAATACTACAAAATCGGCTAACAGCTGAATATCAACCGGTGGGCACATACTTTCAGTCTAGCCACGCGTGCCTCGCATCGTTGCTGAGAACCGAAACATCTTACTGAATGGACATGAATGCCCAAGACCTCCTAAGCAAAATAGCGGAGCATCGGTTGTGCCACGTACCAAGCGCTTAAGATCTCATCTCCATGACCGAGGCTTTGTTGCCCTCAGGGGTTACGGAAGTTGGGATCGCGATTCAAAGAATGTCCTTGTCCCGACACGATGGTCCCAGCAGGGGAGGTAGTATTATCTCAAACTATCGTACCGACTTAAAACGTGAAACACCAGGTGATCCAGAGACGCGGGTCACCCATTCGCAATGTTGCGGTTTGCATTTCAACCACCACGATAACTGCTTCGTGGCAGTCGCTTATCACTCAGCATCGCCAAACTCCTGAGGTGGATTCTCAGCTAATACGTTCGCTGAGGAAACTTTCCCCCCAACTTACACACACCTTCTTGCCTCCGGTGATTTAGACGTGCACGACTCGGAAACCTCGGCATAACCCAGCGAAACATACAACACCAAACTGCATGACCTTATCGCAAGTATCTTGGATTACAATCACACCAAATAACCAGCGCTATTGACCTCGTAGTTACAAATGATGGACCCATGACTAACAGGCTATTTATAAACACCCTGGTAGGTTTAAGCCGTCATGTGACCGTACTGTTTAACTAAATGTGCTACGCTAAATATCCAGAAGAACATACAAAACTTACACGTAATACCACACATTACAACGTCATGAACACCAAGTTAAGACGACCGATAAGGAAATCAAGAAGGGTGGCTCACCTGAAAGGACCTGGATTCAGTTTGTTGGAAGCTTCAACAATCTAATTGCAACTGCTTCAGAAACCAAAGGGTTTCGCTCCACCAGTTCCTCGTCTGTCATCAGAAGTGCAACCAGCAAACGGGTGTCACATAGCAATGCAGCTTAGTACACTTACAGAGCTAGTCCCAATCTCGAAATCTAGAGCGATTACGTGACCCAGGGCAACCGTTGTAACGTGCTGGTTTGTGAGGACAAATGGACTCACCAACAACATTCGGCCTGCAAATTTTCCAATAAGAAGAAGCTAAGATACAGTATGTAAACACCATCCGAAAAGTGAAGCTTGGTATCCCCTTACTAAACACGCCGGGTGGAGTGACACAAAGTGCCGAAGTGACAGTTTACGTCCTACGAATGCAGTATGTCCCAGTCTTCCAAAGGGACGTCTGCCAGTTTACCTGCCCTCATCCCCAGCTCCAACTTTAACGCTCATTATCATCAATATTACTGCCACAGCTGTGGTAATGCAGCTGATCGCACTAGGCGTCTACAGCTCGCCCGGAATTAATTATATTCACCCGAGGGCGCTGAACCTAGCAACAACCACACTGGACAAACCAATAATGCACTTCACCCAAACTTGCTTAGATAATCAAATTGTGCCTACCCTGTGGAAACATGACTTGATCACTACACATTCATAAACGGCAATCGCTCAGAACCCGCCAATTTCCTCCACGTGTTCCTCCTCCCTATTGCTCTCAAAGGAGATGGAAGCAGTCATCGCTGAGGCTTCAGTAGACCAACTAGAATGCCATAATAGCATATTCCATTGAGCAACAAGGTTTCTGCTAGCACCATTAATGCACTACCAACCTACCGATTGCATACATTATTTGGACGGAGGCGGCCGACGAAGATAGAGTGACTGACGTCATAAAACTCGAGTTCTCCAAAGTCTTATACCGACTGGACTGCCGCGTTCTGCTTCACAGGCATGGAAGCCATGGAGTTGGAGATCCTGTCCTTGTGTTGATCAGGTATTTCTTGCAGGATTTGCAACTGCTTGTCATAGTTCGAAGTGCTGCGTCCGTTCTGATTTACGTTGTATGTGAAGTTTCAACAGGATCAGTGGTGGGGCCGCAGCTGTTTATCGTGTTCATTAAGGAGCCTACGCTTTAGATTGCCTCAGCTTTCTTGTTGTCCACTGATGATGTTAAGATGAGACGGACGATTGTCAGCCTGGGAGCCAACGATGCACTTTAGCAAGACCCGAACAAAGTGTATGGGTGGTCGCTCCATGCTCTGCTGCAGTTCATTTAGGGAACTGTACGATTGTTCACGTTCGCCATCAGCCAATATCACATACAAGATTAGAGATCATGTGAGATGGTTTGTGGGAATAGGGTATGTAAAGCGAAGATACACAACGGCGAGAAAGCACATCCGTGACCTCATCATATTATGCAGCTTAACACATATCGGTATCCGTCCACCTCGATTTCGTGGGTTGGATGAGCAAAGTGTTTGTCCTCGTCTTATTGTCACGCAATGAATATATATCAGCCCAATTAATGTATGTGTCATATAGCATCGTGGAGTCATTTTTAAAAAATGGGTATCCTAGGCGCTGTAATGAGCAAATTTGAAATAGAATTCCACGGTTGACTAACTCGAAGAGAAAATTTATCCCATCGGCTTTTAAGCACTTTTTATGTGATAAGTTTTAATTTATGACCTAAATTCTATGTTGCGGCTAAGTTGCAGGAAGGGGAGGCAAGCGTTGCCGGAATTTTCCTAAGCTGGAACGCCAGGATGAGGTCACCACGTCGACGACGATATCTTTAGCTCTCTCTCTCTCTATATATATATATAAATATATATTAATTAATTAACCAGCGTTGCTAAGCTTGGATCAAGGAAGCTACATTAGGCCTCGCCTACGTGTTAAGCCTTAAGAAGAAGCTGGAGTGATCGAACCATCCGAATCCTCTCCGTAACAGATCACCATGTTGGTTCTCAGATGTGTACGCCTGCAGGGACTTCGCCGAACAGCCAAAGTCATCTTGCGCTACCCACTTAAGATCTCATTCTTGAGAGGCGATGTTCAACATATTGTCTCCAAGGTCATATACGTATTTGGGCTTGTAGCGGATATGCACTGTTTTGCACTTGACGGTGTTAAACTGAGGCAGATTTAACTTTGACCATTCAAAGGCGCAGTTTAATTCTCGTAGCAACGTATTGTTACCTTTCTGGCGGTCGATTGCCCTCCATATCTATATGTCTTCGGCAAAAAATAAACAAGTTGACTTGGTGACACTCGCAAATTTTTAATGAAGAACACGAATAACCGCGGCTCCAATACCGACAATTGTGGCGCATCACAGTCCAACC
This sequence comes from Dicrocoelium dendriticum, assembly GCA_944474145.2. NCBI lineage: Eukaryota > Metazoa > Platyhelminthes > Trematoda > Plagiorchiida > Dicrocoeliidae > Dicrocoelium > Dicrocoelium dendriticum. Next base: position 176,048 of record CALYDF020001286.1, read on the forward strand.
AATTTGATCGGAAAATGAATCTCAAACCGAACCTGAAGACGCCGCTGAAAGAAAAATTAGCCGATGCAGCCAAGTCAGGAATTCCAACTCCGTATGCTTGTAGCTTTTATAGAAGAATGCGGTGATGTTTGCGGTCTAACACTTAGGAAAAATCTAGGTAGATGACAGGAATGTCGGCCTTGCACTTGGCTATCTTCGTCCAACTGCCACGGGTTGGTTATACATGCCCCATGCTGACGGAATGCATGTTGCTCGGATGCATTGATGATAAACCTTTCAAACTCGCCATTACCAACTCAGTTCTTATCGATTCCATCATCTTTGAAAGCACCGGGAGGAGAGACACATGGCGATATTTGGCTGGCTCTGAACCGCTGCCACTTTTGAAAAACGGGGTAATGATGCCTTGCTTCCACGTGCTACGGACCTGCTGTTCATCCAGACATCTTTGGAAAAAACATTGGTAATAGTTTATCTAACTTCGAAGCTACCAGTAATTGTGCTTTCGGATGAATGTTGCCAACTTCAGGAGAACTATGATTGCGGAACGAGAGCACCTTCCTCAAAAAGGTCCTTGCATGAAACGTGACGTGTATGAAGACTGGCATCTGGGCGAATGGGTCAGGTATGTTACACATGCTGGTTGCAAGTCGGAAAATTGGGGCATAGTTTGGCCGTAAAACGTTGGTAGCATTCACAGCAGTTTGAGTAAATCCATTTGCTGATATTAATGGGGAAACAACACGTATCACCTTCCGGTGGCTGTTCACAAATCTGTACAGTAGTTTTCCGTTAGACTCGGCTTGTGTACTAATTTGTCCTCGCGCACAAGTGTGGTGCACAACATAGTTACTCTAGTAGTCAGGGCTAGGGTTCGCCCTAATCACATGCCACGCAGCGTCACTTACTGTCATGAGTTTTCGGGTTCGACTCTCAATGACAATTGTGTCCTAGCAGAACGTAGGGGCTTGTTGACCGATGCACATTTCATCAGATCACTGAAATTGCCAATAAAATCCATAAATAGCACACGCAATGGAACGGTCGTCCGGATAAGCCTAGTTGGCATCTCCCACAGGTTCAGCTATTAAGTCATAGTGCGTGATAGTTCGAAACAAGTAATTAGCTCATGTGGATACTCCGCATAAAATACAAAGACGCAAATTATGATTACGTGTTAGGTCCGCCCCAGAGGTATCTCCAGTATTGGTTTCACAATCATGACCTCTTCATTCCTGAGCACTAAATCAGGCAGAGATGGTATATTTGCAACCCTGAATCGGGTTTGGTGAACTGGCATGGTTGAATAGCTTGTGTACTAATTTATCTCTGTGCACAAGTGCGGTGAACAACATAGTTACTCTAGTGGTCAAGGTTGGATGCCGGAAATTCTAAGTCACAAAGGTTGAAGTCGCCTGAGATGAGAACATGTCTGTAGTCCCTTCGTGGGACCGTTCTCAATGATAATGCCAGGCGGGAGTCCATTTCTGGGGTGTACATTGCTGCACAATAAAAACGGTCAAAAGGCAAGTGTCGTTGCGTCGCAGTCGCAGACAGCACTTGAGTGAGTTTTAAGCAGCTTTTTCACATCGTCCACCGGTTCGCAATACAATTTGTTGCGGTAGTACGATATTGCTAGTTTGATTGTTTCGATAAAGAGACATACCTTTTGTTGCCACTACGGCATCGGTAATTTCCGTGTTCAAACAGCTTTCCGTAACCAGTACGCGATCCACGGCATGTGACTCTTAATGGGAGGCACAGTTCGGCAAGCTTGTTCAGAAAAACATGTGCATTGGTTTACAAGCAGGAAAGTTGCTCTGCTAACAGCACTGCATCCTGGGATGGGTGTTTTGTATAAAAGGTTAGCCGAGCGGTAAATGGTCAGCAAATTATCGTTTTTTGATTGAGTGCATCACGAACTCATGTGTGTTTTATTCATGGATCCTTCCATTATTTCTCTGCTTCTCTTTTTGTATGTAATTCATGGGGTGTGTTCGCCAGTGTTGTTGGTTAGTTGATTGTTTTTATACGAACTCTTATCGCTAATTGGTTTGACTAGGGGGTTTCTCTTCTGTGGTTGCTTATCAGCTGCTGCTTTGATCCGGAGCTCGAAAGTAAGGCTGTTGCGACCCGCATACCATCCCTCCACTACTATTGCTTATAATTGTCTAGATTGAAGTACCACTTTCACAATCCTTGGGCCACATAATATGTAGTATGGAGATCGTCGCAGCCTTTAGCTTGTTTGCGCCATGACGTTTCCAGGGAGAGCGTCTCGCGTCTGTATCGCCATTGCTAACAATCGTGACTGGCCGATTCACCCTCATCATGACTTGGAGCCTAGGGAACACCGTGTATAAGGATAATCCTGGATACAACGCTTGAGACTACACAACGACAAACCACGAAGCATATCAAATGGTTGTTCAATCTTCCTTATTAACTTAGACTGAAGGCACCTGAAGTGTATAGCGACCGATAACGGCGCCTACGTGGTGGACGCAGTTTGGTTTACTAGAGTGTAAGGAACCAGAACCACGTCTACGGCCACCTACTACAACTGAGGCACAACTACTTGAAGTTAGTCACGCAATACAGTTAGCTAGAATGTCGAAGGAACATTTACTTAATTTGTGTGTGCCAGCTGCGGACCCCCCTTACAAAATACGTAGTTTTCGCCTCCAGTTTTCCATTGTTTAAAATACCCCTTGACGTTACCATAACCCACAAACATTACGAGATATAGCCTGTGTGTCACAACAGACGATGTAATGCGACGGAATTTACACACTCAGGAATAACCTACACAACTGAGTTTGGCCCTTTCTGCATGCCTTTGTGTAAACACTGTGGTGAGTCTACCTATAGGGTTTTAATTTGTTACTGCTTTCACGCGCCAAGTTGTGATTCCATTCCTGGCCATCTTACAGGACGTGATAATCATCAGCCTTTTGCACGTAGTATACGATGGTTCCTTTGTTCTTTGCTGACTTACCTGGTTGGCTTTACCGACGTAGCCTAATCATTAAAAACAAGTGCAGTATGGTTTTGCTTTAAAATGTTCACTAAGAATCGGCTCCACGTAGAACAGTCTTGATTCCGTCTTGATTGTCCAAGACCACAAAATTTTGAAAATTAGAATATTCTTGTTTCCATTAACAGCGTTTCGAGCTGCTGAGCTAAAATTGTTCACAGGTGCCGATGTCAGTTCGCTGGTGCAAAGCTATAAGTCTCTGTTTTAGGAGACATCTAGTCACATCGTCAATAATTTACTTATGAATTGGTTAAGTAAAACATACGCGGCTACGCGATCACAACATTCAAAATTCTGTGCCAACACCCATGTGCAAATATCAGGAATAACGCAACAAATAAGATGTAATATTAATAACCGAAATACCTGTGGCATATTTTGTTTGATCGCTATCCTGCCAAATATCATGGGTCCCCGTCAGAGATCCTTGTCCTAACCAACAACTCTGAGAATCAGGGTAGCAGCATTTGCCACGCTCTATTAGTAATAGCATGTTAAAACATTTCAAAATAAGGTGACATCTAATTGGCATCTTAATGGCTGGTTTTTGCAAAGTTAATCCCTTCTGCTTTCAGCAACTTCCAGTAGTCCATCCGTACATTTTCTGTTATGTGTATAACATTTGAGAATTGAATCGACAGTTATGCATCGGATGCGAGCGGGGTATTACCTGTTGAGGTTTCTTCTCCGGTCCCCCAAGAACCATAACCATGTCTGGGCAGCAATTAGCAATCTCTTGTGTAAAAATGGGCATGTTCTACTGTGTACACATATGATCGGCACGAAAACTAAACCAATTACCCTGCACCAAGCATGGTAATCCTAAGGATGGTGGCTTGAGGTACTGACAATAACAGCACCTGTTCATGTTTTATATTCAATATGCAAAGTGTGAAGTGTTATTTTCAATTTTATGATGTTTCACGCTATGGAAAGTTCACAGCTGATGCTTTCTGGTATGAGAGTCGAGATTCAAATTCAGAATTTTAAATGGATTACGCCATCAGTTTCAAAATGGTAGCGGAGAAATGTGTTAGCTCGTTTATTTTAGTCGCATTACAACATGTAACGTGACTATAATTACTGCGTCGCACCAATCATCAATATATAATACGATGTAATACGATGTATATTTGCAGCACGGCACGAAAATATGAGGATTCACCTTGAGCAAATATTTGTATGTTTCAGATTTTTATGAATATGTTTGACGGGTGTAGTAGCGAAGCTTTGTCACATCACCTACGTTTAATTACATAAGTGCTAATTCTTTGATCTGTCATAGTAGGATAATTTTGAGAATTTTGAAACTAGCCTATGCTACGGCGCTCAGTTTGGTTCGTTAATTGGATTGCGGAAGTTTGGTCGCTGGGCTCGAACAGGACAGAAAAGGCACAAGAGAAATACACGTCAAATTGATCGAACGACAACCATCTACTGCACTCGAGCAACAACTTCAGGCATGTAAGGGAATGCACCGTCATTTGGCGTTCCTCGTGGAAAACACAAAGATATTCTCAACTTGATCACAATGCAATCCCCTTCAGATGATGGGGATCGTACGGCACTGCAGGTACGTCCAGTTCAGGTACTGCGTCGTGGCAATCATTAGCCACCTAACTTAGTTGATCGCAAAATGTTGGCATGTACAAATATGCCTTTCTCATAGAGTAACTCATTTATTGTTCGGATTCTTAAGAAAGCATCTGACACCTCGTTTGTCAATCATCAATCTTTTAGTCCTAATTCGGTTATATCAATGCCATATGCATCCACTATGTTCATTAGGTAACGGCTAGTATGTAAATCACGATACTGTGAAGAACAAACTGGTCTTCTTTCCGACTGTGCGTGTTGCATCAAAGATTCACGCGCTGTTTGCTCCTCAGTCAACCCCATTTAGCTATCATTGCATTCATAGACATAAGAGCTGCATTTGACTCGGTTGACCGAGATGCTTTATGAATGTCGCTAAAGAACGCAGTGCTAGCGATGTATACTACTATTCTAGGCCTTCTTTATCTTCATAACTCCGGCAGAGAGAGGGTCCGTTGCATGCTTTCCACACGCTTTGCTGTCAATAGCGGTGTACAAAAGTGTGACCTATAACCCCAATTCCCTTAGGATTTGCGATCTATCATCTTCCAATGACTTTTGAAGGCTTACAATGTCTTGAGCCATAGATCGTACCGCATGAGCGAGCCGCCCACTTCGCTTAATTCGACGAAATCGCTTTGCTTGGTAATAATCAAATGGGTATGCAAAATTTCTAAACTTTTTTCTCGATTGAGGCATCTGGGTACTGAGGTTGTTTCATCCCATCCTATTGTCAACTGCAACCTCAGGATTGGTCCGCATTTGCACAGGTGCTTAATACTGTAGTGCACAGTTTGAACAGGCAGATATTTTCGTCTACATGGGAGCTATGTTTCTGCAGGTGGCACCGGAAAATTTGCTAATTCTTTATAAACATTTGTCAACCTGAGTCATTTGGGTCCACAGTCGGACATATTCTGCTCGCTAATGGACCACAAATGCCGTGCTAGTGTTCGTTCAGGTTAGTGTGTGGAAGCCAGTCAACCTCAATTCATGTGGTGCACGTGCGCCCTCTCTCCGGCCTTGACAATGGTTATTGGAGGAATCTCGCTTTTGTGTGCCGGCAAAACTGATTTCACAACAATGACATTAGACATCGCGTGTATAGTAATGCGGGTGCTCCTGTCAACTAGATTATTTGCCGTTGTCGTTGAATAGTAACACATTAGGTTCACCATTAGGACCGTTGCTCGCGGACGTCTTCGTGAGCAAAATGGAGTGTAACCAGCTGAACGAATCCATCAACCGCTTGGTTTATTACGGTGGATATGTAGACGACATATTTTGTATTGCGGGTACTGGAATGTGCGTCGATGGTCTATTGGCCTAGTTAATTAATATACATAGCAACATTTATTTTACTATGGAGCTAGAACTTACGACTCGTTGGCACTTTTGGATATCCAAAACAACAGGGCATCAGACAGGTCGATGCGGAGGAGGTTGCACAGAAAAGCAATTTGGAATGCGCAGTACGTCCATTTCGTTAGCTTTGTTCCGATAAGTCAACGACGGAAACTGGTCCGTTTCCTAACGCAGAGAGCGAGGAGAAGATGTGTAGATGATACGCTTTCAGATGAGCAGATTTTTATACGAAAATTACTCTAGCGTAATGGGTACCCTGTAAAATTCATCCAGAGGCAAACAGAACCGCGAGTACAAAAATCCAAACCCGTTTCAACGGAGAAGCGGATGGTATACTGATTGTTACTATTTAAGGGTGACGCGATAGCGGAACGAACCGCCGGAAGACTTTCCGTAGGAACATAGATAATGTATTTTGCCGCTAATCTAGGTGTATGTTTCACATCAAACCCGTTTGCGCGCCAACAACTTAAAGACAGGATGCCTCGGTCGCAGACTTTCTGTGGGTACAATTTCTCTTTGTCTTGTCGAGCTAGCATATTTGGAAAACTCCTAAGCGACTGTCCGTTAGGGCTCGAGAGAAATGCCCAGCTTGACTGTACAGCGACGCACTTCGCCTTTAAATATCGGGACTTATGTACACCAACAATTTTCCATACCTAACCTTGATTTGGCCTCTGATCAACGCGACTAACAATAGCAGTCACGCCACTTCACTTGATCTCGACTCAATCCGACCAAGCACATAGACTTATTGATTAGTTACTCTGCTGCAGTGATTCAATTTAAATCAGTTGTATCTACTATAGCTTGCTGTATTGTGGCTGTATTAGCCTGATGATAAAGTCCTGAGAAATATATAGGTAGGGAGAAACCGAGTCGGACTAAATTAACTAGTCCCATGCTGGCCCGCATCACACATCTTGGGTGCATCCGATGGTAACTACAATGTGTAAAGCTTTCTAGTATGTAGTTTGCATGAGAAAACAGTGTGAGAGTAACAATGTTGTAGGATTAATAAATTTAAATTGTATATGGCGTTGGTAATAGGAACGAAGTACAAAGGAGTATCGCATATAGGCATGGTAAATTAAGTAGTAGATATACAAATATGTCAAGCGAATGTTGCTACTGTCTCAGTGTATGTAACACATCTGTTGACCTTTAGGTTAAGAGGTAAAAAATAGACAGACGTAAAATAAAAACCTCGATTGTGGTTTGCTTTGTCAAGAGAAACCGGCTTATTTGAAAGCTAGAATGATACATTGCTCGTGTTGAAAGAAGAAGAAATATCAAATATTGGGGATAAAACCTCGTATCATTACGGTAGAGACCGTCGAAAGCGTATGCATTGGTGATCTAGGGTCAACCGGGTGGTCTTAAACAAGTAAGGCAACAACTGCACCTCATAGCAGAATAAAAGTTTGTCAGCATTAAAAAATTACTCCTAGGTTAGACCAGGTAGAGTGATGCAAGTTAGCTTGGAACAAAGAAGTATAGCCAGTCAGGACGGTTAAACATATCAGTCGGTACAGAATGCTAGCTCCAAGGCAGATATATTGATGATATTTGAATTTCTGGTCGGATATGAAACCGTCATACGTGGCTGTCGTTCGAAGGACACAGGTACGAATCCTGTTTTAATATCAACCACAGCTAAAAAAAATAAGCGAGTGAATTAGGTTGGTGGACAAGCGACCTGTAGGCAAAAAGAGAAATATGGTTATCAGCCATCTATGCAAGCGTATATTTTAATTTATTTACTCCTCAAAATTAACAGCAGAATATCATCCATTTAGACGGTGTCTATATTACTGTGCAACCAAAAAATCCTGCGCAAGAAACTATACTGCTTGGGAGAGGACATTCCTAAATTAAAATCTTCATGCTCTAAGCAAACAGTCAGATTCATCGCACTTACACGCTGTTAAAACGCATTGTTCTAAACATTTTGTCATTGTCAACGAGATGGCGGCATGAATGAGACAACTTGTTTTGTCATACTGAGCGCTTTTTTTACAAAAGACATTGCACCAAAGGCACTTTTAACTGGCAGTTCGTCGAGAATAAGGGTTACGTGAACTATAGCCTAAAATGTGACAGGAACCAAACGCACATGGTTGTAGTAACTGATTTCATTTTTCGCAGCCCAGTTAACTTACGATTACGTCACCTCATGTGCTAGGTTATATAGGACAACACCAAAACACATTTTAGGTTAGCAATAACGGGCATATCTTGCACTTTCCTAGGCCAAAGCAACTTAAATATTAAAAATTTTATTTTCTTGAACTTAGCATAGGCAGGCATGAATTAATGTGTCAAAGCAACTTGCCAAACTGGACTATGTGTCTTTACACCATCCCCGGCATTTATGTATTTTTGCCGACGCATTCCGGCTGGAAGCGATACAATGATGCCCATAATATACCCAGAGCAAATATACTTTCTAGCCTGTTGACATACCACAAAGCCTGGTGGTCTCATTATGCCTCGGACATAGAGTCAGCCGCTGCTGTTAGCAATCATCGTAAATAATTCCGTCAGGTACGGGGAAACAGGCAGCAAGTGATCTGGTGTTAGCGTGTCCATATTTGACGAAAGTGGGCAGCCAATCCACAGCCACACAAAATGCTTGCAGCCTTCGAACGAATACTTTGCAATTCCACTTAACCAGACTTGACTTATAGCTAGGTTTTCAGCCTTCGAGCCCCATTCTCCCTTGGCCGTCTCCTTGGACCGTCCCTCACGCGAAGAACGTAAATGGGAGATCAGGCTGTTCAAGTTGCACAAGGCCCCACGGTCAGATAGAATGCCCCCCAGCCCCCTTCAAAGTCAGCGGATCTGCTCTAAATGATGATTTACACGAGATACTAGCAAAACACGAGGATTAACAGACTGTTACGACCGACTGAAACCGCTCTGTCATTGTGCTAAATTTTAAAAGGTTTATCGTTTCGAAAGCGGCATTCATATAGGGATCAACATGTTCTCCATTGCCTCTAAATTGTTTTCGTTTTTCCTTCTCCACAGCCTGATGGCCACTTTTGAAAGCCAGATACCTTGGTTTTGTCAGTGTCTGGATTGCATTCACCACAATGTCATGTTGCGTCAAATTTTAAAGCACAGCCAGAGTTAGAAGGGACTTACAATTTTCGTGTTGCTTTACATAAATGTTGTCTACAATACAGTCGAGCAGTATGCACTTTGGTATTTTCAAATAAGGAAAATGTGTTTGATAAATATGTAAAATTTATCAAAGCGTTGTACTAGCATATTTCTTGCAGTGAATGTTTATGGCGAACCTTCACCATCCTTTGATATCACCGGCAGTGTGAGACAAGTTTGCTATGCTGTCACATTTCCTATTTAACTTTGCAGTTGACGAAGCCATGAAACAGCATTCGCTGGACACACTCTAGAAGGTGTGGAGTTACTCTTTTGCGAGCGACTTGTTGACTTGTAATATGTTGAAATATTATTCTCATATGTGACAGTTATTAAGCATGCCAAGCGGCGTTGGACCGATTAGCATTTGCAGTCTGTCGTTTTGGGCTGTACTTTGCACCATCGAAATTCAAGGTACTTATGTAAGCTTTGCAGAAACGCACCCATGTGATAACGCTTGGTAGTGACCAGCAAGATGTTTTTCAATAAAGCAAGCACCAGGGTAGCTATATCAACCACTTGCGCTCATGGATTAAGTTAGGAACCGTTAGTAAATACTCGTGGAGTAGTTGTTAATACCCGCCACCTGTGGCACAGCCGCCAGATCACTCTCGTTCTGAAGGGCAAAGTTCATAACGCAGCCGTCCTTTCAACTATTCACTGTGTTTCTGTAACCTTGAAAACCAGGTCGACAGACGTAAAGTGGCTCGTCACATTCAATCATCGCTGCGTTTGCAGCTTAGCTCATGTCTAATGGGGGCACCGTGTAAGCAATGAGCTTACTCGGCGTCGCGTGATTGATGTAGGCAGGGCGAATAAACCGCTCGGTACCAATTTACCACGCAACCGGCTCCGATGGCTAAGTCACGTGTTGAACATAAAATCACACCGACTATTGAGATGTGCATTGTATGCCCGCCGGAGTTGTGTTTGGTAGAGGAGGAGAAGGGGAGGCCGCATAGTCAACCACACTCAAAGCTGCAACGTCTGTGCCAGTCAACATAGAGACCTTCCTATTACCCTTACTACTTTTATCCTACGAAATAAGATCGTAGATAGAGGGGGAGGCCAAAAGGATGGGGAGGGACAAAGAAACTCACAGCATGAACGCCACTGAGGTCGGCTCATTGCGATTTCAGCAAGTGTATCCAGCCAAACGTGTTCATCGTCTTTTGGACCCCAACAAGGGAGCCTTGAAGCTCCAACCGAGGCTAGCTCGGAAGTGAAGGGCTTCATTCCTCTGGACCAAGTCATCGCTTGGCCACCTCTCCTCTTCTTCCACTCACATCCCCGATGAGCAAACAACGCACTTCGAGGGAGTCGGTGGGCTGGCATACGCAACACGTGGCCCAGCCATCGGAGCCTGGTGCTGAAAATACCAGTGCTGAGCGGTTCATTCCCTTTTCTTGGGCCGTAAACAAGGCGTGAACACGCTCGTTGCTCACGCGGTGTTTCCACCAGGTGTGAGCCAAACTGCGAAGCCACCGATGATCGAACGTAAGTAGCCTCTTCGTGTCCGCCGACCTTAGGGGCCAGGTTTCGCAACCGTACAGTAAGGTCGAACGTACCGCTGCACTGTACACTCTACCCTTCAGGGCGACAGTAATGTCGCGCCGTCGCCATATGTGGCGAAGGTTAGCAAAAGCACTTCGAGTTTTCGCTATAAGGTTCGAGATCTAGTCTTCGATCCCAAGGGCGCTTATACAACCAGAGACAAATCAAATGAAGTACATTTAGTACACCGGTACCAGAATGCGCAACCCGCGTGCTGAGCTACTAAATGTTAGAATAAATTCCGAACTTCTTATTGTGCGTAAAATTTCTGCAAGTACCAATTATTGCACCCATGGGACCTCCATTAAGTTCGGTATCCAGAACTTAACCTGCTAGGTAAAAAAGGGATGACGCTGCAATCAATTTTGTCACGAATGTGAGAAATCACGATACACGTAGACGGTTTTTCCACAGCAAGCCGAGTCGCTAGCCAATCAGTTTGGTGTTTAACGTCATCTACCAGTTCACTGGCAGTTGACGTGACCCTTACGTTGGCAAGGCTGGTTGCCGGATATCTCAAAGGGTGGCGCAACCCTTTCCAATGTGTCCAAGGCAGTTGCTGTCTCACTATTGCGGGGTGGACCAAAGGATGAACTGAAATCCGGCCTTAGTTATCAACAAACCCATGATGACGACTCGACAGCAGGTGAAATCAAACCATTCACCTTAAGTGCTGTTGCGCAACAGGAACCTGAGTTTGTTGACAATTAATATGGCGCTGCTGATAAGGTTTCTTTGTCCCGCGCTATGTGTCCAGAAACAACTGAGGCAATCAATTAGATTACATTTGCCCTGATTATATCACTCACAACAAGCTTATCTGATTATCTATGTTACCAGGTTTGAACCGGATTTAATGCGTACTTTGTTCTGCCAGTATTGCTAGTAACGGAGGAGCGCAACCAGTTTGTTAGGATTTTCTGAACACATACCTTCTTACTGCTTTATTTAAGTAGATCAAATGCAGTTAACATTTTAATTTATAATATATTGCGCGCCCTTGGCGTACATTACTTAATTCAACCTACGTTTTCTAAGACACTAAATACTATGCACCTAAAAGCAAATTAGCTATCGGTTACATCTGACATAAAATGCTAGCAACAGAATTTAGGCAAGAACTTCTTTGCATTAGTTAACACTATAACTTTTACGTTATAGTTCATGCGATAGAACCAAGATTAAGGTTGTTTAGCTTTTGTTTATTAAACTTTTCCTTAATTATCCACTACTTAGCTATCTCGTATTTTCAAATTGCTTGTTCGTGTGTCCATGTGGTTGTGCAGGCATAAAGTTAACTGCGTATACCTTCAATGTACGAGCAATAATCCGGATGCCCATCTACCATAGTTGCGTTTACGGATTACGGTCTACCGGTATTTACATTGTACTAGCCCTTTGCTTTGGTCTTGCATACTATGCGCTCTAAACAAGGAAACAAATTTTGCTTGTACACGGATGTCGGCGCATGTAACAGGATAAGTTTTAAATAAAATAGCTAGAAATACAGAGCAAATTACTTTCGCTGTGAAAAATTTAATTTTGCCACCTTAGCATCTTAACACAACTAATCGATCACAAATACGGAAAACGTTTTGGTGGAAGTACTGATAGGATTATAAACATAAACAAAAAGATACACACTATACACGTTAGCTAGAGTTGAAAGACACCTCAACTACTTTACCGCAATAATTTATATGGGAACAAAATGCAACCAGTGCAAGCCAGCTGAGCTACCGGTAACGGTTGGGCATCGTTCCGGTAAGCTACCTGTCAGCTACTATGCAACAGCAAAAAGTAATTTACTATGCAAAAATATAAAATGCTAAATATTGTTATTAGTTCATAAATAATGCCCATGGAAGAGTAAAACACAGTGTTGCAAAGAGATCTCTTTTCGGCAGTTCACATCAGGCAAATACAACTACATGACTGAAAAATGCATTAGTAAACTGGTGTAAGCAACAAAGAGGACGGATGGGGCGATTTGAACAGTTTTAGCATGTTCATTTGATGCTCGAATCGATTTAATCAGGTGACATCGTGATCGGGCTAACCGACAGCTAAGTAACTTGTGTAAACAGAAAAGGCAAAATTACTAACCAAATAAAATTAGTTAATTACGCAAATAAATAGCACCCGTTTAAGCGAGATACTTTGGGGAACCTTATCATCAGGGCCATGACAAAGTCAAGGGTTGCACAAGCACCATAGGCTTGCATAGCTCTGGTTGTGTTAGCCGGATCGCGATGGCTTCGGCTGTCTGCAGGAGGCGTTTCGTTAGCCCTTTCGGGTATCGCCTCGGTTGGAGGCTAAGACGGATGAGGTGGGACAAAGAAACTCACAGCACGAGCGCCACTGAGGTCGGGTCCTAGCAACACCAACAAGTGTATCCAGGCAAAGGTGTCCATCGTCTTCCGGACCCCAAGCAGGAAGCCGAGACGCTCCAACTGCGGTCCGCTTCTAACTGGGGGTCTTCATTCCTCTTGGCCAAGTCATCGCCTGGCCACCTCCTCCCTTCATTTTTCCACACCCCCGACGAGTAAACGACGCACGTCGCGGTAGTCGGTGGGGTGGTATGCGTAACACCTGGCCGAACCATCTGAACCTAGTGCTTGAAATAACCTGCTGAGCGGTTCATTTCCTTTCCAGTGCCGTAAACCGGGTTTTGAACACACTCGTTTCTCACGCGATGTTCTTACCAGATTTGAGCTAAGCTGCGAAAATACTGGTGGTCGAAAGTAACTAGCCTCTTTATGTCCGCTGATCTAAGGGGCCAGGTTTACTAACCGTACAGTGGGGTCGAACGTACCGCTACATTGCACACTCTAACCTTCAGGGAAAGAGTGAAGTCGCGCCGGCGCCATAAGTGGCGAAAGTTATCAAGCGCGCCTCGAGCTTTTGCTATGCGGTACGTGACCTCATCTCCAATTCAACGGGAGCGGTTACAACTTCCCAGTTATTTGAATTTTTGTACTATTTCTAGCTGATGGTCACCAATGGTAATTTTAGGATGCGGTCCAGTCCAATCTTGGTGGAACATTTTGCACTCTGATGATGCAAAACTTAGCCCTAAGCAAGTGACAGCCAGTGCTAATCTGTCCAGTATCGCTTATCACGTCTGGGAGCTGCCACATATTAGGGCAATATCGTCAGCATCCTACAAGTCAAGAAGTAGTTCTACTGGTTGCATACCCACACCTAAGTTGTGTCTTGTGAACGAGAGTTCCATTACTTCGTCAATAGCGAAGTTGATGGGGAATTTGACAGCGGGAATCCTTGTCTCCCACCGCTGGAGATATTAAAAAGCGACGACAGCTTGACGTAAGCCAATTATCCCTCTGAGTTACGCGGGTGTAATGGTCGGATAATATTTACCTGTTCCACAGGTACACCTTTCCGGAGTAGACAGTCCTAGAGTGCACGTCTATCCAAGGAATCGAATACAAATTTGATATCGAGCAACACGACAACTGTGGGCCGCCAATAAATTTGACGGTGCTCTAACAAATGACGCAAAGTAAAGATGTGGTCAATTCAGCCACGAACTTGACGAAACCCAGCTTGCTGTTGTTGTAACGCTGCACGTTTTCCTCTCTGCCTATCTGCGCTACCAACCAGCCGGGGAAAACAAAACGCGGAGACTGCTAGACCGAAGTATATTAGGTACAGATCATGGCTATTTTTATAGGTCACATACGCTTACCTCGCTGCTATCAATGAGGTGGCTCGCATCTCTTGTCTGAACAGATTCCATTCTGGCAGCCGCCATCACTCTCTGACTGTAGGTAGGACGACGTCCGCGACATAGCAACCCGTGCTGCGATGACGGTCTGATTTCGTCAGCTTCCGGTTTGGCCATGACAACCAGTCTGTCAGCCGCTCGTGTGGTGTGGCCGATCTCGCCCCGCTAGTTTGCACCATCGTACTCAGCTGTTTCGCCTCCGTGACACCTCTCCGAATTGAAACTGCTTCCCACCATGTGTACTTGCGTCAGTTCAGCTTTCTTCGTTTAGACATCAATTAGTCGTCCTTGTGGATTTCTTCTCCTTCTGGCCGCTCATCGATAGATGTTGTCTGCAGACCCTTGTGTTTTTCCGTGGTTCGGTCTCCGCTGATCTGCGTGCCAAATCTATTTCTTGTTTCTAACCGTTTGTTCGTAATTGACTCCACCATTTCTGCGGATCACCCATCCTCTTGACCACCACTTCGGTCTTCGGAACTCTCGTGCGTACCGCCTGTCACCAATTCTGAAATGACGCACCCTGTCTGTCCGACTTTTCCCCGTATGACAACTGCAATGCTTTTCTTTCCTGATTGGCCCAAGGCGTTTTGCTCTGAATACTGGTTTAGTGACTGGCTTGAGGTTCGGGGCAGCACTGGTAATTCCGCAGCTATCTGGACCAGGTTGGGGCATTGCTTCGTGGCGTCTATTCATCTGTGTCATCTGACAGCCGTTGATTTCTATCGTCGGATCTTTAAGTTTAATGGGCAAATCTGATTCTGAAGTGGCAGTGTGGCAGACGTTTTGCTCCTCCATAGCTTCTGAATTTGCGACCACGTTTGCAGTAGGAGTCAATTTGGGCATCTTCTGACATACTGAAAGAATTTCTTGCGACGTCAGATTCACTTCCAGTTCCCATTCTACTTGAGTGCTTATTTGTTGGGATACCACTGACATCAACTGCCTCTGGGACTTTTCAAACTGCGTCTGCTGCTCCTGCAAAAGTGCGTGCAACTGTTCAAAGCTAAATGACATTTTAAGTTCGATTGAACTCTCGTCGCCACTGTTGTAACGCTGCCCTTTGCCTCTGCCTCTCTGCGCTACCAACCAGCCGGGGAAAACAAAACGCGGGGTCTGCTAGACCGAAGTATATTAGGTACAGATCATGACTATTTTTATAGGTCACATGCGCTTACCTCGCTGCTATCACTGAGGTGACTCACAGCTCTTGTCTGAACAGATTCGATTCTGACAGCTGTCATCACTTTCTGACTGTAGGTAGGACCACGTTCGCGACATAGCAACCCGTGCGGCGATGACGGTCTGATTTCTTCAGCTTCCGGTATGGCCATGGCAAAACGCCTGGTGTCTGATCAGATTTCGGCTGCGACCTGGTAACACGCACGTAGAGTCCTTCCCAAACACGCTGGGTGGTAAACGCGCGAGCGTCGGCTCTCAGCTTTCTCGTTTAATGTCAGCTCTTTATAAATATGGCATTGACAAGTGCCATTCAGTCTGCGAAGCATGACAGAGGTAAGTAATTTGGAAGCGATGAAGATCCGACTGATTTCTCTATTGTTGCCGCATGCCCGTCATGGGCCTCCTTTGAAACATGGGACTCCAGTTGGGATAGTTTGAAAAGTTTCCTTCTCCCAAAGTTTTACTAGTATCTGATATAAGTATTCAATAAGAGCAGATTCCCCTGACGTTGAAGAAGGCTGGAAGTAGATATTCAGGTCCTGCTCGTTTATTTAACTTCAACAGTGAAACCTCACGTTCGATTTCTGAGCGAGAGGATGAATCCAACTTGACATCCCAAACAAAGCACTACACTGTACCTATATAATTCCATCTACGCATTTGCAATTAATATTAAGAAAAATAAATAATTGTTTATTTTCAAAAGATCGAGGCGCTCTAACAAATGGTAAGAACAGCAATCGTAAATCAAGATTTGGCAGGTGTACCTTGGAAAATAAAAGCACGCTTTGCCAGCATATATACGAAATTATCGACAATGGTGTTACTGTAAGTGAATTATTTATCAAGGAAAGGTGGACATCAAGGTTTTTAATGCCTTGCATTACAAACTGCATCAAGCTTAATCATCGTATTTCGCCGTTTGATATACAAGTTATACACAAGCTGCTTGTAGTAAATTGCATAATTTCCAACAGGATGAATACTACCGCACTTTAAAATTGTTGCCAGTTTGTGGAAAATAAGGTTAGCACTGGATAGCTTGTCATTGAAATTACCGTCAATTAAAAGCGCATTGTTCAATGTGCCTGTGATGGACTGAAACCTAGTTGCTTTGACCACGTGTGGCAACATTACATTCGTAGACGGGTGGGTTAGTGTCCAAAAGCCTCAAGGTAAATGATCATGATATTGAACTGCAGTGTCGCTTAACAGTGTGGGAGTTGCAAGCGGTCTTGGCTAATAATGCGAAGTTAAGCACATAGGACGTCATAGTATATTGACTTCCTCACGAGGACCCAAAATCTGCTACTCAGAGATCGATTTTTAACTTGCTGCACGATGAGTACAAACGACGATGCCAGGTGCGCTCCATTAAGAATATGCAATATATCCGAAACGCGTCTCTGATCAGGCTGCTGCAAGTAAATATTTGAGTAATAGCACATTGAGTTACCTACCATTTTTCTAGTAATGAAATTTCGCTAAGCTTTATCCGTCAGGGTTAGACGGAATAAATTAGAAACTAGCTGCAGAATATAAAGCTCGTTTAACGAGCTAATCAACTGTCTGAGAGCGTCGCGGTCCATTCCAATTGACTGCATGTGGTTACTATTTTCCGTCTTAAACAATAGGATGTTATTGATTGTGTAAGAAATTATGCACTAGCAAGTTGGGCAGTGCAGGGATCCATTGGTACGTTAGATAAGCAGATTAACTTGTGTAATCTCCTCACGTGTTAGCACTTTTGCGACAACGCACACTAAATAAATGGGTATGGCTTGCATGATACGTAAAAGCCAGGTAACAGAAATTTCCTATAAACGAAAACGGGGTTAAACCCAATTGTTTAGAAAAAATGGATAAACGGTTGCGAAGGATATTATGCTTTAAACAAGTAAAACACATTCTTAACGTTGCGTCGCAGTACTTTCAGTCCAGCTATCTGTGTTGTTCAATAAGGCTCTGGTTAAAACAAAATTCCAACAGAATGATGGTATCCCTACACAACGGAGAAAACAGAAAACTGCCGAAATGATGCCCAAGTTGATGCAACATTTCAATTGGGTGTAAATAAATAATTTTCTATACAACAGCTTTAACAATGTGTAGTCTTATTAGCACTATGAATGCAACCGAGCATAGGTTTGGTAAGGAAAATATAAAATTGTATGCGCACTGCAGCTGCGGAATGAATTAGGGTAGCATCGACTCCTGCTTTTAATTGCACTTATCGGAAGTGGCTGACTAACATAAGTTGGCGAGGACAAACGGCAGCGTGGTTAAGAGTAGCCACCGTCAAGACCTTAAAAAGAAGAAGTTATACCAACCAACGCAAATTCATGTAGCGACTGTTTGCATTCTATTACCGAATATGATTGGAGGACTTAAAAGAACAAATAATGCTGCCATCAACGATTTAAAATTTTCAATGCTGATAAACCAACATCATCTGGGATGCGGTTCTCTCAAGCATGCATGCATTCCAGGCGCCTCAAGCAATGTCCGTTAGCATTTGCTGCACAAGATATTACAGCCACGTATGAATCACTAAGCACCTCAGAATAATACGATTGTCCCTTGGACCATAGCTCCTCAATCATGTTTAGAAGGCATAAAATTAGCATTACTCGTTTGCCTATTCTTTCTTTCTACTGCATATACCCTCTTAGAGCTTAATATTAATATTCATTGTACACCTATGGTATTAGAGGTAATAGTCGCACTGTAAGATTTACCTTTGGAGCCTATAATGTTTTGTCCTTTTCCTTCTCCGGCTCTGATAATCCGGGCCGCATATCTACCACTAAATCGCTGCTTCGTTGACTTTTCCATTGACACGGTAACTTTTTACTCATGACAAGATGCCTACCTAGATTAGTTATAGCTTCAACAGTTATTGGTACATGCTACGCCTAATGCAACCATTTGTGTTAGTTCATAATAATGCCCATGGAAGATTAAAACACAGTGTTGCAATGAGATCTCTTTTCGGCAGAACACATCAGGCAAATAAAACTACAGGACTGTAAAATGCATTTGTGTTAGGTTCCTTGAATTTATACTCCTTACCTCTGTGCGCTACTGCAGTTGGTTGCGGCTTATGCTCTACTAATTTCGATGCTTAATTATCCTTGTATATGACACTAGCTCCCCAAATGCGACCGGCATATTTAAAAGAGCGGACGCTGCTGCTATTGCTAAGGCACCTCATTATACACTAGGCCAACATCAATCGTTCTTAAACCTACCTGCTTTTTTAGTACCACAACACGACCAAGGTAATATTCCCAACGCGGTTAGATTTTGCAGCCCATTAATCATCCATCCGTTTGCGCATCTGTATATACGTGCTTTGTAACCATCAATGGAAAAGCGAACTATTTGACGTTTATTTTGACAGAAATTCTTGCTGGATGGGAACAGCTGGTCACTATTCTTGAACTCACTAAGCAATATGCTATCTTTGTTCCAATTATGCGCTTCCTGAGCACACGAACGCTGTGCAAAAGACGACTGCGGTGGCTAATTTGAATTTGCTGTGAATGTAGGATTCAGTGGCAGTAGCATTGCACCACACAGTGTCAAACAACACTTTTGAGAGGTTCTCATAACATATACTCATACAATTAACCAAACGACTATAAACCAGTATACTCTTCTTCATTTTCATCACTAGTAGGTGTGTCAAATCCAAGTCCATTGATAGACTTATTACGAAAATTCTGTAGAAATATGCACGCAAATAATATATGTTAAGCGGAATGCCTCGCAGATTCAAGCTAACTGTGTTACATATTTATCTTTTAAGGCAGGATATTTTCTAAAGTACTGCGTGCAGCAGTTCCCCTTATCGCGCAGGCTCATTAAAGCAAAATATTAATTTGTGCTCATGTGGTCCTAGAACAAATATACCGTACCATGCATTCAAGGCCATAATGTTTTGCACCGTATCGTTTTGTAAAGCGTATCATTTGCTAAGCATTTGTTTTCCAGTTGAAGTGCAGCTAAGAGTATCTGTTAAGTTATGTTGCTAATTTGACTGCCTGAAGCTCTCAGTGCGCTTCGGTTTGACCTCAATAGTCGCGTTTCTTTCGCCTGAATACTACTTGCTGTGGTTCTATTCATAGCGGCACATTGATACTTCTCTCGTGACAAGTATAGCCAACGTATGTAATCGATATTCCGGTTTCGTTTATCCTAGTTCCACACGCCTATTGTGAAGCATTCATAGTGCCATCAAAGTTATAGCATTTACTCTAAAAGGAATGCAAAATGTCTGGTCAATGGACCAAGCGGATATTGCGCATCAATAAAGCTGTGGCGAAAAGCACAACCGAGCACAGCTGAACCCCATTGAAAAACCAGAAAACTTTGTAATGAATATGACTGAAAGTGCATTCCACCTATTGCAAAACGTCCGCTGATTTTCTGGGGCGAAGTAAACGGAACGTTAAATTGCACAACTAGGACGGAAGAATCACAACCACGAGAGAAATTTTGATACATTTATCGGCTGCACCTTTCGAAATTAGTGGGTAAGGATCGCATACCACAAATTAGTTGACACTTCTTCAGTTGGCTGAATGTTCCAATAATTAGAAATTCCATTTATGTTAAAAAAAGTGCTTATACTCCGACGTTTACCTTACACTATGATTGAATAAAAAGAAATGCTTTCCATCAAATGCTACAGCAGTTGGGCTTCAAAATCTCAGATTGTATTTGCAGTTCAATATTAATATATTTTGTATTGGCCTCTGCTTATATTTGACCACTTTACTTTATTCTGTATTCTTCCTATTTTGAGAGCACAATTTAGCACTGCTAATAAGTACAACTACCTACTATATACGGTAACGTTTTCTACTCAACAAACTCACACACCACTTATGTTTTTGTCTCAGTTATGTTAAACGTGAACCCTGACGACAAATATTTAATCCTTTATTTGAAACGTCCCTCGCAAGCTGACATCATTTAACTTGTTTCCTTTCTTCACCAACATCACAATTGCGATTTACCCATTCCGCTTACATTTCCATGTATTCGCCTAACAAACAAATGTACCTCAGTTATCCCCATTAGCAACACCTTCCCTTCTCTTTCTTGTTCAACACAACTATTTGAGATACCTTACATTGAAGTACAAATTTCAAATAAGATAATATGTTGCCGAACGATTGTCAAAATGCAATAGTGGTTATACCTTGCTTAATTACTTTATCGGAGTTGCAACTCATTTAATTATTCTTATTTGCAAGTGCCAGAGCCATCGGTCACCATATGGTCTAAACCACGTAATGCCAAAATTAGAAGCCTTCCTAGCAGTTAAACATAACTCAGTATCATGTTATGATTAGTTAAAATGACTAAAATTTTGTTAAATAACATTTACCAAATGATGTCGTCTGCCAAACAGGAAACCAAATAGGTACACATGATGGCGCCGCAAACTGCATTAGCACGTTAAGCATTTTATTGATATATAAAGTAAAAAGAAATTGTTTTACTTTTCATTTTGTAATAACAAATGTTTGTATACTTTTCGATCATCATCATGTTTCCAGTATACCGTCCCTTTGCTTCTACACTATGGAAAGGATAAAGGCTGCTCCCTGACCCCTCAAAGCTGGTCGAATAGGGTCATACGCTATTAGGATTCCTTGATTGTTAGATTAAATGGCCAATTAATATTGTCCATTTCAACATAATGCTTCTCAGAAGAGGAAGTGGAGAAGCAGATTGGTGTCAGTGAGATGTCACAGTGTTTTATTAAATAAAAAAGTAGCTCCGCTACAAATATTAGCATTCAGAACGGTTATAACGAGAGAATCCGAAGCAAATTCATTTAAACTTTAAAAATTAACTAGAAAACTCCTGTGTCCTGGTAAGTCAGCTCAAAATCATTACTCCCTGTGAACGGCATAATATTACATGCCGGTTTTTCAACCGTCTAATTAGATATATATGATCCGGTTTCCTTGGTTTCTACCATAAGAATATAAACATGCAGAATACACGTTCATCCCGAACTAATTGCAATGTTAATAAAAGATCACGGAAACTGGACTTCACGGCCGTCCACCAAGCAGGGTTTGGTTAAGCTCGGTAAAAAAATATACGTAAATACGATGCCCTGCTTTATTAATTGCACCACAGCTCTGACACCATGAGGCCACATAGGTTGTAAGCACGTGGTGTACTAAGAATTTCTGAGCACACGTGTTGGGTGAAAACTTTCAAACATAACTTACTCGTCCAGCTATTGCACAGGCTTGAGTGCATGTCGCATTATTTGGAATTGCTTGCCGGTGTATTGCATAAATGAAAGTAGATGTTTTAATTAATCACAGAAAGAGAAAATCTAGCTTTTCTAAATTTTACCAACTTGCAACTAATTTGCTCTGCGCTGATACAAAAAGCTCTTATGGCTAAAATCAGCAAATGTAACAATACGAACTACAAACCTACGATCACAGGCGAAATGAGCATACGTACATGTTAGACTTGTCCAGGCTGCTTTAGCTCTAAAGTGCCTTATTCCACTTACACCAATAATACACCTATCAGATAAACAGCCCTAATCTACTGCTCCCTGTCTATTCTTCTATTGTGCTTTCGCGGCTTTTTTGAATGAAGCCACTGTATCGAATTTTAACGAGCATCACATATTTGAGCGGGTAATGGTGTGAAACAATACTCCTTACGCTGGTTACCTAATGAAGGCATAAGCAGGATGATTTTCTACCTAGCGAAAGTCCTTGTAAAGAGTATAACAAGATTAGTTGGTACCTAACACTTAAAAATTGATGAGCATGTAAAAGTGGCATCATTTTTACTAAGCAATTTGCACGCAGGTCGCTGGTTAATGTAACAGCTGCTCTAGTATTTTTTGACTGACTGTATTTTATTTACTTCCCGCCACAAAATGCTGACTGCATGTTAATAAAGCAAATTGATCTGCATTTTCTTGGCAAAATATGATACTTATCATATCATATATTCTGGTAACATAATATGCCAAATGGTAACCTTTGCTGTACAGGTGTAGATATATCAACGGTGCGTCAAGTAATATTTTGAGTGGAATGAAGTAGCAAGACGTCACGTCGTCTCAAATAAAATTATATGCTGTTCAAAATCTTAAACATTGATATTAACAAGAAAACATAATTTTACTGGACGTCGTTAATAAATGCGAAACTGTGTAAGTTACTCAACTCTGGGTTACTTCTTATTACAAATATATAACTGGTTGCCTACACCTGTAAGATATGGTAAGTTGTTATACCTTAAGTGAAAGCGGTTTTATCAGTGTATACAAATTTACAATTGTCCCACACGAAAACCATGTTAAACAGCATCATTATCTACAGCAGTACATCAGCCACTTGAACTGATGCTTTGCTGTCATACAACCATGATGACCTAAGAAATAAAGAAGGATATGACGGAGAGAATGTGGGACTTACCTGAAAACCTCAATGCCATAAGCAAACATTCAAGGTCAAGGCACCTACACCTTGCGTAGACAACATACCGTCACAAACAGCTGCCTATGGTGCAAAAAAAGGCGGCATGGGCGAGACAATTTCATTGCAAATTGCATTGCCCCAAGTTATAGTCAGCCAATTCCTCTCAGAGAACCTAGCATCAAACACACTTTAAACAGACAATAGGATTACAAGACGGCAGCAGACGCGCCACTAGTGTCTATTGCGAGCCTTATCCTGTAAACTCTCGAAGCAAGCACAAGGCGAGTGACGTTGGCTCCAGTCCGGAAAGCGAGACGGACCGACGGCACCCAGTTTGGTCGTCAGTGACTTCATTTACCTCTAACAATTCAACTTCTGTCCACCTCGCGCCTTGTGCTACCCGACACCTGGCTGACTAAACACAGCCCTCGTAGTTAAGCGGAGACCAGGCATACATAGCACGTGCTCGAGCCAACGCAACTTATTCAGTGCTATCTGTTGTACTAGGGAGCTAGCATGATTATCACAATCTAGTACTCGCTTACGCACATCATCTTAGCGGACATGATGGAGCCAACCGACAACAGCAATGCTTTGCTGACAACGATGATCAAATAATTGAAGCCGCTTCAAATCTTCAGACCAAAAGGGCTAAGTCTCACTACCATAGACCAGAACGGCTCTTACAGTGCCTTTGTGTACACGGCCTTTCAAGGAGATGGAAATTCCCTTCTTTCGCCAAAGATGCTGCAGGTTCAAGAAGGCAGGTCTAGCCCTTGCAATGAGTGACGTGACATCAGTTTCTATACGCTCATCATTGCTGATGCAGCTGCCAAGATAAGGGAATTTATCAACCACCTCGAGTTCCTCGTTAGCAAGCGTCAAGGGGTCATCAAGTGGCTTGTGGTGCTGTAGCAACACTTTGCACTTTGAAGGTGCGAAATGCACAGCACATAATGCGAACACTCTGGACAGGCTAATCAGGGTTGTTGGTGTCACCGTAAATCGTGGTGAAGGAAGACGATATCGTCCGCATAAAATATATCAATTAACCTTTCACTAGGCAGCACTTCAACGCATAAGTCGAAGTGCTCCGCAAGGGAACTCTCCATGATACAGTCCACGACGAAATTGAACAAAAATGTGGTAGTGGGAATACCCTGACCAACGCCACTTGTGGTCGGAAAGCTATGGATAGGACAACGTAGACACTGATTCGGCCTGCAGTTTTCGAGTATAAAGTACCCTAGCACATGCTGAAGAATATATGGTATTTACAGCTACGCCTTGGGCGTAAACCAGCCTGCTCTTATCTAATCCGACATTCGTGTTCCGCATTGAGGCGAAGAACGAGAATCGAGGCTAATAATTTTGTCACATCTGGCGTTAGGCTAATACCCCTGTGGCACGCACAGTCTGTGCGACTACCCTTCTTGTGCATTGCCACTATAATTGATTTACACAAATTAGCCGGAACAATCTTTTCCTTCCAGATACATCCGAATATGGAGGTCAGTGCTTTGCATAACAATTCACCCCCATCCTTAAATAGTGCAGGGGGGAGGGAATCCGGGCCAGCGGCACGAACACGATTAAGGGCTGCGATCGCATTTCGAAACTCGGCCTCTGACGGAGGCTCTAAATTAACCGTCCATGGCTCATCCTACATCACATAAGTAGGAGGAGGTCCGGGAGCAGGGGGTCAGCTTAACTAAGCGTGAGTGTTCCGCCCAATGAGCCATACAGCGCTCTTTGTTGTATCAGCGCAGCCGCGCTGCCTTGTTTAACAGTGAATCATGTATATGCAAACCCACGGATTCGCATCATATCAAAGTATTTTCATGCATGGTGATTTGGTCCAACATAAACATTTGAGTGGATAAATAACGGACGACCAAATCGTACATCACCTAGTATGCAGCGCAGTAGAGCATTGAGTTGGACCTCACTAACACTAAGCTAAATGTTTTTTGCATTATATCTGCTTTTATGTCAACCGCAATCAACAGATGTAGATACAATTTTGCGGTTCTCAAATTATTTTATTCTCTATTGTGGTATGCTAAAACGGCGGTTGGAATTAGGCATAAAGTGAAGCATTTTGGATTTTATCGCGGTAACCACAAACATTTGGTATATTTACACATCTATTATTGTTGCAGTTTTACATTTTCTTAACCAAAGTGGTCAGTTTTGATTCCTGCAGATATATCCTTACATCTTTAAACAAATGTGTTGTGTCTACACGTATACTAGTCCCCTGCAGGCAGGGTCTTGAACAAAGCACGACGAAGGCCCCGAACGAGGAAGCAGAACTCTACTGGTGCGCACCACAAACTCTTCACACTAACGGTAATTACACTCAGTACATTCAACACAACCCTGGTATTGATTGCGAACCGACGTTCATCCAATCACAAGCTACGAAGTGCGTTAGTGGAAAGGCCCGCGCGTACGCGCTGCCACACTACTCCCCCTCTTCAGCGGTTGGTTCACTGCGGTGGCCCTCGGTTTCAGACACTGCTTCGGTTGAAGTGTTAAATATAGCTGTCTGGCGATGACTCGTCAGCCGTCTGCTAACTCATAAGTTTCTTGCCCTAGCGCAAGAGTAATTCTGATAGGTCTGGTCAGTGCCGGTTCTGCTTTCCGTGTTTGCCTCTCCCTTATCCTGACCACCGTTCCAGGACGCAGCGATGTGGACGTTATTCGTAGGATGACTGATAACTCCGGCGACGTTCCAGTTGGTGAGGGTCGTTGTTTTCTGCAGCCGAAATAGCTGCGTTTAATTTCGTCCGCAACTTCCTGCAAACATCAGCTCACCTGGCGTGCGGCCAGTCGCTCTGTGGTGCGATGTTCGGTGAGTAAACAGAGCCTCCAAAATGGCATCTTCCCACTGTCTGCAGGACAAACGTGCTGTCTATATAGTTTCCATTAGCGTGCGATTAGTGCGCTCACCCATGCCGTTGGCAGCTGGGTTGTACGGGACAGTATGTACGTGCTTCACATTACGGA
This sequence comes from Dicrocoelium dendriticum, assembly GCA_944474145.2. NCBI lineage: Eukaryota > Metazoa > Platyhelminthes > Trematoda > Plagiorchiida > Dicrocoeliidae > Dicrocoelium > Dicrocoelium dendriticum. The sequence continues at coordinate 202,185 of CALYDF020001286.1, forward strand.
GTTGTAAGAAACGTTTAAAATCATAGTTCGTGCATTTTGGTCCGTTGTCTGTCACAATTACCTCAGGATACTCAAATCTAGCATACGGATGTTTCTGCCACCGTATAACGATTGAGGTGTTCACAACGGCACACAAATGGACTTCCGGCCACTTACTGTAATAGCACGTGGCAACTAAGCATTTCCTCTGGTGCTGTGGCGCAGAATGAAACGGTCCCATGATGTCAATCGCCACCTTCGACCAAGGTTTCTTCGGATAAGTAACAGGTTGGATGGGGGCATCGATTGGTTTGGAGCTCTTGTCGGCCTTCTGACATGCATCGCAAGACCGGACACACGCCTCTGCCATTTTATTCATTTTTGGCCACCAAAGCATTCTTGAAGTCGGCGCTTCGTCCGTACCATACCCGGATGTCTCTCGTGTGCATATTGGATAATATTTGATGTCAGTTTCGGTGAAGGTACGAATCGCGATCCTCGCATAAGGCAATCATCAACGACCGCTAGCTCATGTCGTAAAACCTAAAACGCCCGTAGTTCACCACTCAACTTCGCGTAGCGAGGCCAGCCTTAAAAGAGATAGTGAATGACATCTTGCACATATGAACCACACCGGTTAGCTTCTTGAAGCTCTTGTTTAGTAACCGCGGAGAGCTCACTTGATTGTAAAGCAGAAATCATGACTTCTTCTTCGTCGTCTTCATTCTTATCGGAATCATACAATGAAAGACGTGATAAGCTATCTGCCATACGGTTCTCAGAGCTAGGGCTGAAGATGATTTGAAAATCATAGTTCAGTAACCGCGCATACCAGCGGTTAATCCGTAGTGGCCTGTGACCATTGGTTTCTCGGATAAGGAGGGTAGTTGGAGCAGCATGATCAGTGCGCAATGTAAATCTCCGACCAAAGAGAAACCGGTGCCATTTTTCACAGGCCCATACACAGGCAAGGGCCTCCATATCACCTGTGGAATAAGAAACTTCAGTAAGGGGTTAACTTTCTCGAAGCATATGCAATCCCTTTTTCCTCACCGTTCTGAATTTGAGACAAGACCGCTCCTAAACCGATGTTTGACGCATCCGTTGAGAATAATGTTGAGCAGTTTTCATCGAAAATGGCCAGCATTGGGGTGGAGAACGCGTCTTTTATTTTCTTCAAAGGCCGACTGCTGCGAAGAGCCCCAATCGAACGTAGCTTTTTCTTTTGTCGGCATTCTCAATGGCTCCGCTATAGTTGCAAAATCTGGCAAATAGCGCAAGTTGTACGAGCATAAACCAAGAAAGTGCTTAACCTCGGATGCATTCTTTCATACAGGGGCTTCCGTGATAGCTCGAGTATTAGCTGCGCATGGCCTAATTCCACCAGCTGATAAGACGTACCCAAGAAACTGGACATCCGTAGCACAAAATATACACTTTCCCAGGTTTAGCCGAAGATCTAGGCTCTCCAATCGCTGCAACACAGCGCGCAGCCTTGAGTCGTGCTCATCTCTTGATTTCCCGAAAACGCATATATCATCCATATCAGCGATTTGTCCCGGTAGATCTGCTAGTGAGTAATTTATAAACGTCTGCCAAGCTGCTGGAGCGTAGCTACGTCCCATCGGCAAGCGTTTGGACTGGAATAGACCACCCGATGTCAGAAAAGCCGTAAGTGGTCTGCAATCTGGTGTCAATGGCATGTGGAAAAAGCCTTCCTCAAGTCTAGTTTTGAGAAAAATCGCGCGCCAATTATCTTGACCAACAGCTCGTCAACTGTGGGAAGAACGAATTTTTCGACGACGATCTGACTGTTCAACGCTTTCAAGTCGTTGCATATGCGCACAGTACTGTCCTTCTTTAACACCGTGACCATGGTATGCACCCATTCGGAACAGGTAACTGGCTCTATCAAATCGTTGGAATTCATCTATTGTATGGCCTTTTCTAACATCGTACGTTTGGCCAATGGAATAGGACGTGGCTGCGAAATCGAAAACGGGTCAGCGTCCTTTTTAAGGCATATTCGATGAGCAGCAGATGGAATCCGGTCAATCGACTCAGTAAATAATTTGGGATATAAGATTTAAGTAAAGATGTTTTGAGTGTCCTGATGTGCATTCGCTCGATATATGGTGAGATTTTGTGGGCAACCATAGAATTTGCCCCAGCAAGGCTGGACTGTCTTCGGAGGCAACATACACAACAACATCAGATGCGATGACTGAGTTTCGTCATTATATATCCCAGAATTTGCACACGTGAATTTGTGTACTATTCG
>CALYDF020001287.1:0-27320 GCA_944474145.2 Dicrocoelium dendriticum
TCCAACCGTATTTTGGTCCTCACATTTCGAGTTATACCGTAACTGTCAAAGGATATGATACTTGCATTGACAATGCTTTCACATATAAATCTGTACATCAAACTACACATCAACAAGAAGATGACATAGTCGGCATGATTACTGGTATTTGAACACTTATGATAATGTTTTATCTCGATTCGTTTCTCGCTAATTTAATTGAGACATTTCACACTAGACGCATCAATCCTTTCCAAGGTTTTTCGAAAAGTGAGAATGTCTCCATTCATCTAGTAGTTTGTAGATGCCCTGTCATGTTCAACCAAATGCACCAAATTGGCTGACAAAAATCGTTTTATAAGTTAAGAGTTTGTGCGCTAATTCAAATAGTGATAGACAGAAAATGCTTACTTACAGTAAAAAATTATCAATTGATCAGATCCTTTTCTCTGTGGTGCAGCATTTTGGATGAAGTCGAATATGTTGCCTGGCTTCTTAACATCATGTTTTGGCGAAATAGTGAAAAAAGCATCCATCTGTCCAAAAAGAGACAAGCCACGTAGCTTGCAGTGAGCATGACTTATGGTTAATCGGGCGGTAGGTGATGATTTCATACACGTGTCGCAAATGCTGAAGTGATCAATGAAGGTGACGTTGTCTAAGCCTGACGGTGGGGTAATAGAAACGAGGATAGTGTTTGGGCTCGTTACCTGCTGGAAAGTTTGGGAGTAATGAAGCCGTAGAAGATCAATTACTTCCATTACTGACATGTAGGGAGGAATGACTAGAGCCTTCTTCCACAGAGAACAACATTCAGCAGTATGACAGGGAGTTCGGCTCCACCGATTTAGTCAGTGTTGGTGGTACAGTGTCAGCGCACCAAGTTAGCTAATATTTGCGAGGGAACATCAGCAGTTGCATTAAATGTAAAGCAAAGTAATTATTATCAACGCTGCTTATTGCAGTTTGATTACTAGTTATTTTGTTACCATGTAACGATATTTGCGTACTTCTGACGCAATATCATAGAGCATAACTAAACAACCCCTATATTTATTGGAAGGGACGAATCTATATAATTGTGTATTATATTGCCTTTATCACGTATGTAAACTGAAGCAAGTTTGTAGACCATAAACGATATTCCCGGCGACAAAACGTCGTCCTAATGGAAGCTCGACGTACAAAAGTGTTGGGAAACTGAACCAGGCATTGCTCTGTTTTAGACAGCTTCTGACAAAAAGCGTATACATACTTTGGGTGAACCGGTAATATCGAGTGTGCCTCTGGTCACGGCGTTGCTTTTATATTTATTTGAAGCTCGTAACTAGTAGATCAAACTTCAGCGTATACAGGACACATATCAAGTTTGAGATAATATACGACAGCGCGCGCTTTGATGAAGTAAGCAGTCTACAGCATATTTCAGGGCATTTCGCCGAGATACGTGACACTCCTCTTCGGTGTTCATCCCTGTTTTATCTGGGCAGCTATTGCAACCTTTTTATAGTGATGACATTACTTTGACGAGTAAGTGTTGCCGCAACAGCTTCGATCAAATCGTTGTTTCATGTCTGCCAGATTGCAATAAAATTTGGAAGAATATCTGGATGTCTTAGTGCGAATTTTCCATTAAGTTCACTCCAACACAGCTTTCTCAGATAATTTGAAGATGGGTTCGGATAAATCTTTGCAGAGGACGGCATGCACATCCAAATATTTCATCGTTTTCCAAATTCGATTAAAGGGATTCGCTTAAAATTGATCTTCCAATGCTTGAGTTGTATCAGTTTAGCGCAAATCATGCGTTAGTTTTTCCAAAAGCATGATGCTATAGCTGTGTAATTCAAGCCAAATCAAATCTTCACTGCATGAAGCTGGGAAGTTATTCCCTATGAGCATCTCTTTTCCAAGGTATTTCCCTACTCCCTCAACACCACACCTCTGATACACTAATGAACTCGATTTTGGTTTGATCCATCGCACGTACCTCTCAGCCAACCGGTTCCTGCACGTCTGAAAAACCACCAGACAGCCGATTTGGCTTTCTGTGTCTCTGCATTAGTTCGCATTCCTCGGACCCCTTCCGTGTTCTGACCACATGACCTCTGCATGCCAGCATAACATGTCACTGAGCCATGGGTGGCGGCGGCAGAGTGATGTGGCTAATAGTTAACTGTGATTTAGCGCAGCTCATCCCCCCTTGTCGTTCCACTTGCGGAACGCATTGTATGAAAATACCTACCTTAGTCAGCATATGCAGCGCTTCGCCTGGCCGTTTTCATTGATTGGGATCTTACGCATATATTCTCCATAGTATGCAATCCTTTCCGAATTAGCTCAAATTTCCGGTGGATTTCGAGTTACGGCGACAACTCAGCGGATACAATTCGACCGGCTGGTGGTGGTTTGCCAATCCAGTCAATTTAACTCTAGGCGACGGATGTCGTCTTCAATAGATCCTATTAGATCAACCCCGCTGCGACATAACTGACATAACTTTCCCATGTCCATCATCTTCAATTGCAGCTTGCTATTTTGGAGCAACGGAAAAGACTGGTCTAGAGTATTTGTTTAACTTCAATTTTACTTTTCAACAACGGGTGTTCGGATCCAACCGTATTTTGGTCCTCACATTTCGAGTTATACCGTAACTGTCAAAGGATATGATACTTGCATTGACAATGCTTTCACATATAAATCTGTACATCAAACTACACATCAACAAGAAGATGACATAGTCGGCATGATTACTGGTATTTGAACACTTATGATAATGTTTTATCTCGATTCGTTTCTCGCTAATTTAATTGAGACATTTCACACTAGACGCATCAATCCTTTCCAAGGTTTTTCGAAAAGTGAGAATGTCTCCATTCATCTAGTAGTTTGTAGATGCCCTGTCATGTTCAACCAAATGCACCAAATTGGCTGACAAAAATCGTTTTATAAGTTAAGAGTTTGTGCGCTAATTCAAATAGTGATAGACAGAAAATGCTTACTTACAGTAAAAAATTATCAATTGATCAGATCCTTTTCTCTGTGGTGCAGCATTTTGGATGAAGTCGAATATGTTGCCTGGCTTCTTAACATCATGTTTTGGCGAAATAGTGAAAAAAGCATCCATCTGTCCAAAAAGAGACAAGCCACGTAGCTTGCAGTGAGCATGATATATTTTGTCATCACAGAATGTAAATTTGATTTAATTTTCGGGATGCTAAGCAAGTTCATATATTATTCAACTTCGGAAGGTTGACTCTTAATTTGAACACAACCAACCCCATTTTAGTTTCATCCGAGGATGCTTAACGCAGAACCGTATTCCCAGAGTCAATGCCAATGACAAGAAAACCGATCGTTCTATCATACGTGTAGAGAACATCTGTGAAATGACAGCTAGGTTGTTCGTGATTGCTCATAAGCCAAAACTACTCTGAGAAATACAGGGTTAAATCCAATGATTAAACGAGAAGCATGAACCCGAATAAAAGTACCATGAAAAATTGCGTAAATTGCAAAATATGCATGCGGGACAAGTATGACGCAAATTATCTATACGGATACCGGAGAAAAATTGGTTTACAGGAAGTATAATGCATCAACACTAGCTTTGGTAGTATTAGATAGAAAGCAGCACAGTTAAGGCTGAAGCAAACACGCGATCCTGGCTTGAACAGGAACACAGTAGAGAAGTTATAACTAGATTCTTTGTCCTGGTTTAACAATCCAGTCCATATGCGCACTGCCATCGGTCCCAGAGAGTAAGAACTAATAAAGAAGGAGATCCCACTAAGTAAACTGTGCAAAATCATTTTTATATTAGAAATTAGTTAAATTGTTTCAAGTAGTACCAAACGAGCTGATTACGAATATGAAAACCGAATGTCTCCACCCAGTCGGGTATTTGTTTAACTTCAATTTTACTTTTCAACAAAGCAGTACGTTCCAAGCATCGCATGCTGGCATTTAAATGGGCCATTGGCTCCCTGTAATCATTGGAAAGCATTCTTCATGGCTAGGGTATCGACCTGACACTTAAAGTCGATTGAGAGCTGTGTATATTTAATTGATATCTTGATCTTTGCTGAAAAACGCAGCTGTGTCTGTGATGGAAATCATTTTTGATACGTCTGTGTGCAGTTGACTACAAAGCCGCAGTGCACACTCATCTCTTCACCACTGAAGTCTGCCCATCACGCATATTTCAAAACAGAGAGATGTATAAGCAGTGGGCGCCGCATAGTGTTTGTGTGTCATGCAACTTCCTCTGACTCAGTGGCTCATGTGCAAAGGCAAGATGCCCATTGCAATTCCCCTGGTGTAGAGGGAGCCGAATGATCATGCGACAGACTGTCATTTTCTGCCTAAATAGTGCCATTGAAATCTCCAAGCGAAACGGGTAAAATTCTTTACCCCGATCTCCCATCAGTTATTCTATCGGTTCCACATGCTTGCACCTAACCCATTCCATTGTCGCCAGTGAACATGTCATTGATGAAGAGTAGTGCTTCCACATCCTCAACTTCTTCTGATTCTGAGATCTGCACATTTTTGAAGCTGACGTCAACCCACACCTTATTGAACAATAAAATATGAACGCCTTGGTACGTGAACTGTGCTTGCCTAAAGACGATGCCGAGTTGTTGGCATTTCGGCTACCGCTGTGGCAATTACTTACCACAAACGCTAAGCTTACTGTATACAGAAAGCGAAGTATTAATTTTTCTGGCTTCTAAAACATGAGGGTACCTTATTGTTCTGACTTGGAAAGACTGATGAAGGTGGTTGGCGTGAAGCATATCATTGATGAATGGTGTTTGTGCATTGCCTTGTCCAAAAGCAGTCTTAAGGACATACTGCTCCACAATAGCAATATTTAACCAAATGTGCCCCTGTTGCATGCCACCACTGGAGAAACAATGGACGAGATACCTCCGTACACAGAACAATCTTAAATGCTGTTGGAACATCTGTGCTGACATCAAGGTAATTGGACTCCGAATTGGTATGCAAGATGGCTTCACAAAATTTTGCTGTTGCTTGTGTTTATAGGACGGTATAGCAACGCAACAGCACTACACAACAGAAAAGGGGTCACGTGGATCGGATCATGCTGCGGGGAGATTGAGTGTAAAGTGAATGGTTAAGTTGAGAGGGAACAGCAATTCAGCGAACCAAATGAAGAAGCGCTTACTGCCTTGCAGAAGCAGGCCGCAGTCATGTAAGGCATCAAAAACTCTCCAAATCTCCAGGACGTCCACAAACAAGGCGACCGGAGCAGCGGAAGTCGATTGTTGATGTGGACTGGGAACAGAGTAAGTACAAGAACCGTGCTCCTGTGCTACCTGATACTATCTATCTACCACTGCTATACATCATAATTGCACTGACTATAAATTTCCTCAAAGGCTTCAAGCGAGATGGTTTTGCGTAACAGTATCTGAACCACAGGTTTCCGAGCTCAAAGAGTGGATACTTATTGAGCCTGGTATTCGCCGGATAATGACAGAGCGTGCTTTTGATTACCAGTTGACTTCATTTCAGTTAGAAGCTTGGCGATCATTGTAGGCAATCATTGTAGGATTAATGGGTGAAAACAAAAGCAAAGAACAACGAAGACATCAGTAAATCTCATTGAGAAATTTTGAACTGTTGGTGTTCGAATGTCACTCAAGATGCACCTTTAGCAAGATCTCCTTGACTTAAACCGTTGTGCCAAGCATGGCCCTGTCGTGGACCCGTTGTCATAGGGTTAGCGGTCACAACTACCATACCAATGGTCCCGGATTCAATGCCTGCCAACTCTATCTGATGAGATGTAATAACAACGAAACGCGTCATAGTAGTGCAACGTTTCGGGCGGGCAACACCCAATTTCTATTTGCATCTCCTTGACTTTTATCTGAGAAATTGCAACCTGCTAGCGAAGCGCATGGTGAGCGATTTCACTGTATTTGCAGTCATGGGGCAGCGCTACGGTTGCAAGTACACGCCTTCTATGATGGGTGACTTTTGCTCGATTTTTCAGCGTGACGGTGCTGGCTAATACAAATGACGATCTCGGCGAAGTCATCGTTTCCAAGTGTGTTGCCTCACTCATAACTTAGCAGCATATGTTGCAGTGATGTTTTAAACGTATTAGCTACATATATGCATACTAGAATAGTTGTGGCTCAGTATATTTACATTTAACCCGCACGAAATGACCATGACATTACTGAAAATAATCACTTGCTTAAAACAATGTAACGTGAGGTGAAAGGTAAAGTCAGGACACAGTTTTACGATCAGGGGATTGTATCATATAACGTAAGGACATTGGCACTTCTAATATATAAAATCAAAATTTTTTATTGCACAGTGTTATAGGCCGAGGTGTAAGACATGGGTGACCGCTTCAGCAGCGAAGGTAGTCGAACAAACCTCACGGGGCGCGATTCGAAGATATTTCAAAGTTGGTCTGATCACACAGATGATCCAATGAGGAAAGACTGCTCCCTCCGTATTGCGACTCTCTTGATGTCGCCTCGTTTAGCGTTAAATCGTATGCAACCACATTACGCAGCTCAGTGGATTACGCAGGAACTGAATAACAAACACGTTCTGTCAGCGTTTTGAATAATGTCAAATTGTGGAGCAGTAAGACGATTAGCCAAAAACTAGGCGCTTATTTGGAAATTAGCTCATACACGATTATACGCTTTGTTCAGTAATACGTCTACTCCGATACCCGAATTGACATAGTGACGTGCTTTGAGTGACAGGGCTCTGACAATGTTTTGATCAGGTGACGATCGACCTTAAGTGGATAAACTAGTTTGCGTACGACCGCATTCTCCTACCACCTAAACAGTACTTATCTTTAGCCATCGTATGTCTTTGTAGAAACTAGCAGCTTGTAGCTTGTCTAGCCAGCTAAATTAAACGGCACTATCTCATTGCACTGTTTTTCATTTAAAAGTTATTATTAATTGTTCGTGTTATATTAACTTAGCAGCTGTCAGTTAAATTCCATAGACTATCCAAAACCTTTCCTTAGAGCAAATAGGTGATTTCATTTTACTTATTAATTTTTTGCATGCTAATAGATACTGAATGTATAACGCCAACCAACCACTTGATAAATCGTGATGCGATTCTCGCAATATTTGCACTACCATACGTTAGGTCGCGCTTCTGTAACTGCATGCATCATAGCAAAATAGCAGCGGTTTCAGTTGAAGGCAGTTCTAACCGTTGGCGGAGCACATAGCCGTAAGGTAAATCATTTCTGGTATCACAACGATAGCAGGTAGCTGGAGCTAGTTTGCAACTGCATCTATAACCGAGGGGCACTGGCATAATAAATATTGAATGTGACACAGCGTTTATATTTCTTGTATTTTCAATACTTCCCCTATTAAGCGAGTCCTTGTTGTAGGCGCTACTGAATGCGGAGCTTGCATCACATTCCATCCTTAAGAAAATAGTAACAGACTACGAAAAATGGCATCTGGATGAGCCTTCTAATTCTGAAAACCGACGCGTGAGCAAGTAGTCGAAACCGGAAAATTATTTGTTGATGTGGATCCATTTATTCTGCGTACTGAAGGTGGTGATTTCCTCTTCAGATAGATTTGCATCGAGGTCAACGGCTCGAAGTAACACCCTAGCACAGCTGATGCTCTTTCACTATATACAATAGAATGCAACATTCTCAAAGCGCTATTTCTGTAACACAGTTGCATCTGCCCTCAGAAGCAAGCTAACGCAGTCAAAGACAGGAGTCATTAGTAAATACATCCGTTTAACGGTAAAGAAAACAATTGTATTATCAACCGACCAATAAACTTAGGCATACGATTTACTACCGCCAGATTTGCTTTTACTTAACTATGAAATGTTACTCATCTAAATCCCTATACCTGTGTCAATCTCGAAATTGTAATTTTGCTTACAATTTTAAGACCCAACGTATGGAGTATTTTAAGATTTCGCAACAAATTTACAGTGATCATCCAGTGGGAGTATGCCTGAACGGTTTTGCTTTAATAGACTGGAATAGACGATAATTCTATCCATTTTATGCTACCCATACTGCCAGCGCACTAACAATACTTGAAATTTGCAACATTGTATAGTAACTGAAGCAGCTAGTCTTTCACATGTCCTGAAATGCACTAGACTGCAGTTTAATGATGTTGGAGATCATCAAGACCCATCAGGATACGAACCCATAACTAACAGCGGCTTGCGCCGCCATGCAGAAACTTTGTACACTGGGACCCGGGGGACAATTTCAAACCGTCATGATTGACAAACCAAATGTGATATAGCGCGTCTTATCCTCTGTTTATATGAAAGTTACGAATGTTGCAGAGGACAGGTTTGGCCCCGATAGACACGATGCCCCATAACAGTAGCTATATACGACATAGCGTTTAGAAACTGTTAAGGAGGATATATTTTATGCATTCATTTGGAGGTTGGCTGTGACGAACCTCAGTTATCTAAAGCAAAATCTCTACTCATGAATACGTAAAATATATACAACCAAACAGTTTCTACAAGCTATGTCGTGCATAGCTACTGTTAGTGGACGTCGTGTACTTCGGGGCCAACCCTGTCCTCTACAACGTTCGTAACTTGCAAGGCAGTAGAGGATAAAACGCGCTATATCACAGTTGGTTTGTAAATTATGACGGTCGGAAGCTGTTCCCTGTGTGTTAAGCTGCTGACATGCAGTGCAAATCGCTGTTGGTCTTGGGTTCAGATCCTGATGGATCCGAAGGATGAGCACTACTGATGATGCCCAACAAGCTTAAACTGCAGTCTAGTGATTTTCCGGACATGTGAAAGACTGTCTGATTTGTAAGCTGGTTGTGACAAACCTCAAATATCTATGCCAATATCCCGTACTCATGAATTAACTGAATCGTCAACGGCGGGTAGCGACTCCCATTTGATTCTTTAATGGATGTGTTAACGTGAACTTGTCTGCTTCAATTGATCGGTAGTCAGCCTTCACGATCACGAGAAAGCCAGCAAAAATGTTCCATGCAAATTGTTTAATTGGTCGCTGGGCTAGCCATTGATGGCCGGTCGATGGGGGCCGTATTGCTATCTCCACAAAAGCTGTTATCGCCTCATGACTGGCATGCAACAAACCCGTAAGATCTTGTTAGGCTGCTTTCGATGCTAAAGGGAATCATAAAGCCGAGAGCACATTTTAAGCTTACTGTATTGTTCGCTTTACCGTTTCGAACGCGCGTGTGTTGCAGCTGAAATTTCACCCTTTACTGATGCATAAAACGAATTCTTGACTTGACGTGAATATGCCCTTAGGTTTCAGTCAGCGCCAACGCACTGGTGGCACCATTAGACGGCACACCAATTAAGTCATGATTGCAACTATTGCCCTTAGAGTCAGACAATTGCTAGTTGTACAAATGGATCAGTTCTTTGATGGTGTTTCTCGTATACAATGGAGAATATAGCTTGATTAATTACTTTACTTAGGGTTACAGGAAATTTGTGAATTTCTTTAAGTATCATGGTATTAGCTTTTCGAAGTGCCCTCAGTCGTTTTGGCCACGGAGAATCATTCGCCGGAGGGTGTTGGCGAGCACTTTTTGCAATGTCTCTAACGAGATCTGCCTAAATTCGTTCACAATGTTCTCTTTCAATTCATTCAGTTTGCTCGGTTTCATTCCATAAACTGTAAGCTTTAATGAACCCCAAAGAAAAATATCCATTGAATTTAGCTCCGGGCCTGCGCAGGTCATTCTATCCGTCCTTCACGACCGATCCAAAGTCCACCAAATATCTTGTTTAGGTACGCAAGAACCGATTGCGCCCAATGTGCAGGTTCGCCATGCTGCTGCCACTAAATGTTATCCATTAACCCTTCTGACTTTAGTTTCGGAATGACGCTGCTCTGCAACATTTTTCATGTACGTGGATGCTAAAAATTTTCAGGAATTAGTACTGTTAACCAGCAACCTACCTTGCATAATCCTGGAAAAAAGAAAGGTCTTAGTGATTTTCAGACTAGTCAACCCAACCCAGATCAAGAGCTTTGGACTCTGTTGCTCACGTGAAACGCTAAAATTACGTGTGTCCGTTGTTGCTCAAACATGTTGCGTATCTTTGCCATGCAGAAGGAAATCCGCCTCATCTTTGAACAAACTGGATTACATGTTCATGCTGTTACAAAATAAATGAGCGAATTCCAGGCGCTTCTGTGAATCGCATATGTTCAACACTTGTACCAGCAGTGTTCTGTACTGCCGGAATATTTCTTTTAATATCGGATGCACAGCGAACGGTGAGATTTCGCATTGTTGTGCAATTTGCGGAATGCTCATCTGTCTGTTACTGCATACCATTTTCGCAACCGCGCAAGCTGATACTTCATACATAACGGTACGAGGCCGTCCGAATTGCTTGATGTTGGAAAGGCTTTCAGTTGCTGTAAACTTGTTCATCACCCGACACACATTACGCTCTTTAATCGGTCGCGTAACGCAGTGCATAATCTTATAGCGCCTCGCGGTTTCCGCAGCCTTAGATCCAACTTCACCATACAGCTGCACAATGATCACGCACTGATGAACCGGTAAATTACGTGACTGCGGTTGCAGTTACATCGACGACACGGGTCTTAGCTCCTGCTCCATTGCTAGCACAGCGAACCACTGACCACTACGCAGGGAACCATTTTGCTGACTTTCCCACCAGCGTGATGACCGACTACCGATCCATCCAAGCATGACACATTCATTGCGACTGTAGTGTCGACTAACGTTCACTTCACCCAACCAAACTCCGTGCGTTCCGTCGGTCTTGCCCTGCGATCCACGCATGACAGGTCAATCGCAAATGTGGTGTTAGGTAAGGTTCGCTTCTCTCAGCCGAACTGTTTGGTGTGCTTTTCAGTCGTACACACCCGCATGTCGCGTTTCTGTGCCCCATCTCACCCTGTCGTCCAAGCAATCTGCGCCATATCGCAGTAGGAATTTACTGTACCGGGGTATGTCAGCACATGAGTACGCCCGATTCTAGCTTGAGAGATGAGTAATAAAACTTCCTGTACTCACGCATTGCGGCGGCACTCAAACCTGAATCACCTTCCACCCACGGTTTTCTGTTCAGTCTTCTCACATGCCCTTGTGTGTACCTTCCTTCGAACCAGATTTACGAATGCGACGTAGTGCTTCCCACCACTTGGATCTAAATTGCCAAGCATATACATATGGTCCAGTTCACAATCTTGGCACATTCATTACGCAGCAAAACGGGTGCAATTACATCGCTCCTGAGCAGTTCGGAAATAATTTCGATTTCATTAGAAAGAACGAGCTCAGTGTGGTGTGAACATTGTAATGGCAGCTGTTGGTTTTCTTCTCCGCACTCGGAACGAACAGGCATGAGGCTGCGCGAGCTATTGTCCGCCTGTAGTGCAGCAGCAACGCCTGCACGCGCGAGCAAAAGTCGCTTGGTAAGCTCGCATGACCAACTCGCTCGATCGATGAATATGTTAGGTTTCTGCCAGACGTAGCCAATCTATGGAGAGAAAATCGGAGTCGCAGAACGGAGCCTAGATTACCCGAAAAATAGTAAGTTGCCGTCTGATCCAACTAGATTCTGATCGCAGCCCAAGATTTCTTGAATCTCGGAGGGCGTTGCACGACATGGTGACAGAGGAAACGAATGAACCGATGCACCGGGATTGACAACCTCTTGGTTTGCAGCCGAAATCTGGCGCCTGTATATATACAAGTGAATGGATTTCGCCACTGATGCAGTTGTACAACCCTCCGGTTGATTACCAGTGGGCTATGTTCCGCCATGCTGTTGGCGATAAAGCAAGACTTGTATTGAAGACCACCAATTTGGTAAGCGTACATCAAGTGCTCAGTTTGAGCGATAAGTTTTAAAGTTTTGGTGTGTTCTGTTAATGCAGGGCTAATGGAAGTTATCAACGCTACTTGTTTTCTGTTCGTAACCAATTCCCAGGTAGCTCAGTCAACAAATGTGTAACGGAGCTAAAATTGCTAGCAAGAACAGGTAAGTTTTGCGAGTGCCTACACGATTCGTTGACGAGAGATGGAATTGTACTGGGCATTCAGGATGAGAACATTACGCGATTATTATTGCGAAGGAGAAAGCTAACGCTAGATCAATCCATGGACATTTGTAGCAGCGAAACAATAACAGCGCTCTAATTTCTCCAGATAAAGCCTCGAGCTATCACTGGCCTATGTGGTATTTCCCAGACTAAGTTTGCGATGCTGCTAAAGGCTCCAAGACGTGAATCTATCTGTCAATACTATGTTCGCAGTCCGAACTCATACATACATACATACGGCCTCTAGAAGATAGAGTCCGCGCCATCAGAGACTTTCCGGTCCCGACTACGTTATCCGCTATTCGTCGTTTTAACGGCATGCTCAAATATTATCGACGTTTTCTTCCACACTGCCAATTTGCTAAGTCCACTAACCGACCTAGTTCGTGGACATAAAATCGATCAGGTGGAACTGACTGCCACTGCTGCCGAAGCGTTCAAAGCCAACAAAGAAGCCTTGGCCAAAGCCGTTATGCTTCAGTATTTCGATCCGAACGCTCCGCTCAATGTTGCTTTTGACGCATCGGACACCACCATTGGCGATGTACTACAGCAACATACAAATGGATGCTGGGAACCTCTTGCTTTCTACTCCAGACGCCTGCAACCTGCCGAAGTCAAGTACAGCAAGTTCAGTCGCGAACTGCTAGCCGTTTACTCTACCGTTCAACATTTCCGACAGGTCCTTGAAGGTAACACCTTCATTATCTTTACCGATCACAAGCCGCTTATCTACGCATTCCGTAATCAATCAGCTCGACACTCACCACGTGAGATCCATCAGCTGGATTTCATTGCTCAATTCTCGACTGAGATCCGACACATTTCTGGTTAACAAAACGTCGTCGCTGATGCTTTTTCAAGAGTATCTGCGATCGGCCCTGCCGGGCGGGCAATCGATTTTATGCTATGGCCGACGGGCAATCAAACGACTGAAGTTTTTCGAAACTTTATGATTTTTCTTTGAAGATATCCCCGCACCCTTTGCCTTCATCTGATGGTACGATTTTAAGCGACACGTCTATCGGACAACCTCGACCCGTTGT
The DNA here is from genome assembly GCA_944474145.2 of Dicrocoelium dendriticum. Classification (NCBI taxonomy): domain Eukaryota; kingdom Metazoa; phylum Platyhelminthes; class Trematoda; order Plagiorchiida; family Dicrocoeliidae; genus Dicrocoelium; species Dicrocoelium dendriticum. The sequence continues at coordinate 13,135 of CALYDF020001287.1, forward strand.
TCCAGAAACTTTTCGCCGTATGGTTTTCGACACCCTCAACAATATCGCCAACCCAGACATTAAAACTACTTCTAAGGTTGTCTTTGAGAGATACTTTTGATCGGGGATGCAAAGCGACCTTATGCGCTGGGTGCGCAGCTGTCTCACTTTTCAGCAAGCCAAAATTTAGCGACACGTGTCCGCTCCGCTTGATCGCTTTCCGTCCGTCTCAGCGCGATTTTGCCATGTCCATCTCTACGTTGTGGTACCACTGGCCCAGTCCAAAGGAACGGTCTACATTTTGATCACGATCGATCAATGCACCCGTTGGCCCGAAGCCGTTCCCATCCCTGATTTAGCTGCGGAAACCGTAACACCCGCTTTTGTCGAGTGCTGGGTCGGTTCACACGGCTGTCCAGCTATAGTGACGACAGACCACAGTCCGCAATTCGAAACTTCGACCTTTAACGATCTTCTTAAACACATTGGATGCCGACGCATTCGCACGTCCGCCTGTCATCCAAAAGCGAACGGCATGGTGGAACGTTTCCACCGACAGTTGAAAGCATCACATAGCGCCGCCAATGAGCTGAGTTGGACTGAGGTGCTGCCTATGATGCTCCTTGGAATCCGATAAGCCCTAAAGGCTGATCTACGTACGTCTAACGCCGAGTTATTACATGGACAACCACTGCGTTTACCTGGCGATTTCTTTTCCGATAGCCCCAGAATTCCCCGTTACGACGCGAATTATGCACGTCAGCTAGCCACGAGCATGCTTCACCACAAGCTTCCTGATAATAGAGAACAACCACTAAATTTTTCGTTCCCCAAGACCTACAGCATTGTCCGTCGTTTTTCTCCGCCTCGATGGTCTCCGCAGACCATTGGAACGACCTTACGAAGGTCCTTTCAAGGTTCTGCAGCGTAATAACCGCGCTTTTATCATCGGCAGTCACGGCAAACGAGAATCCATTACGATTCACCGTCTCAAGTTTGCCCACGTGGAACCTTAGCTCGATGAATATCCTTTCTCGTCTTCTGACGAATCAACCCAGCCTATGATGGAAGACTCGCCTGCTTCCAACATCCCTGAAGCCAAGCATCACGTTCCATCAAAGCGTTCCACTTCAGTCCCGCCACTTCCCATCGAACCAACCGCCACGTCTTCAACAGTTCCACCAATTTTACGATCCGATAGGACGTCTAAGACGACGCCTTCCTCTGATTCGCACAAGTTAACTAGGTCGCGTAGACGCTTTCATTGGCCAACGCGATTAAGGGATTAGTGTTCCTTTTACTTTACGCTTATTGCTTCCCTTTTCCCTTTTGGCAAACAACGTACGAAAACCCCAAAAACTCGGCAAAAGCATATGAAAACGCCAAAACACGCCAAAAGTTTTGATTTGAAAACCCAAAAGAACGCAAAACGTTTTGAAAACCCAAAAAAGAAGAAATAAGTTTTGAAAAAATAATAAATGGTGTTGCATTTTGCTTGACGCCTACCTCATCCGGTAAGTGTGACACACCACAACCCTACCATGTAAGCCGAGGGTAATAGTTCGAGCGCTCGCATTTGATCGGACGTCCATGCGCTGTTTTTGGTGTTTGCGCGGCTTTCTGATGATACTATAGATTATAGGCGAATCTAACCAAACCTTAGTTACTAGATGCAGTTATGCTATTTTTGGGGGAGCAATATGCTCTCAGTAGATTGTCGCACGCAGTGCAAAGTAAAGAGCAGTTATTACTTAATCTAGACACCGCTGTAATATCCATCGACATGGTTGGGAGAGCTACAGACACGGTCCTGTCGACTGCGAAACGTATGATGTTACGCGGTTGGGATTCCCGATCCACTGAGGTCCTACGTTTGTTCTTCAATTGCCGCTTGGAGCCCAGTTTGCATGAAGGATGTATCATGAGTGGATCTCGTATCGTTACTCCGTCTGTTCTCCGATCAGCCGTACTGATAGAAGTACATGAAGCGCATCCAGGAGTCGTCCGCATGGAAGCACTGGCCAGAGCCTACTGTAAGTGGCCGGCAATTGATCGGGATACTGAGACCGTTGAACGCATGTGCTGTATGCCAACAAACCAGAAAAACAAACCATTCGGTCCGATTTACCGCTGAGAGCTACCTGCTGGTCCATAGGAGGGTCTTCCCGATGACTATTTCGGGCCGATCGAAGGAAAAATGCTACTACCCCTGTTGGATGAGTACTCATAACGGGTAGATTTACGTATTGTTCCTAGCCCTACTTCGGTTACTACAATTAATAAAGTGCGCAGTTACCTATCCATATACTGTATGTCAAAACTGTAGTTACAGGTAACGGTCCACGGTTTACAAGTGAAGCTTTCGAGTAACGACATCCACTATATGACTTCTATACCATATCATCCAGCATCCAAGGGTTTGGCATAGAGAGCGGTACAAACCGTGAAGGCCAGTCTCCTAGAGCAAAGCCAAGAATCTTTACGATCAGACAAGATCGATCCTTACTAGCTTATGGTGTCACACACTTGGAGTCCATCGGCATAACCCCTGGGGAGGCAATGTTTGGGCGTCTCATACGCACAAGTTAGATGTATTATTACAAGACCCCCGTCAAGCCAGGCGTTTTCAACAACAGCGAATGCATCAGCTTGTCTACATACGCAATATAGCTCAGAGTCTGTTATCGAAACTGGAGGTGTCTACGAAGCTGCCATATGAGCCGAAATGGCAGCCCGGAACCGTCCTGGCCAGCTACCGAACGGAAACCGAAATACAGCTGGAAACCAGAGAAACCGTATACCGGCAAAACGACTTTATTCGGCAACTTGCATCCGCGGTACCAGAACCTGAGGATGGAAACGTGGATAAAGAACAAACTGAGAGGGCTGACAAAACCCAACTGGAAGAAGCTGATCCACCGATCGCTGTTCGAAGGCCACGATGTTCACCCAGACTAATAGAACGTTTTATGTTGCAACCTTGACTTTATCCGCCATGTGAAGGGATGTGACTGACATCTACAACCGACATATCATGCTACACCCACTAAATACGCGCGCCTACTCATATGACTATAGTGTATTCGCTGACTGGTCTCTGTTTCTCATTGTTTTCTTTGGTCCTACATGTTTCACTTGGCTCCGATTAGGAGCGGATTACAGTTTCAAGTGGAACATCAGGCGTTGTTGTTTTTCCTACGTCTAAACGGACTACGGTTTCATACACGGATTAGGAATACACGATCGGTACATAACTGGAGACACATTTGTTGTGCCATTATTCCACGCAGAATTGCATTGGTTATCACCGGATAAGTTATTGCCCCGTGTGACCACGCTTCAAAATATCGCCTTGTTTCTCCAAAGGTAAGAACCCGTAGAGGGTAAGGAAAAAGACTTATATGCCAAACCAATGCATTTAGTACTAAACTGATTATTATTGCAGATATCTACAGCGAAATAAATACACTAAACCTAAAACTTTCAACGGAATATGACGAAATTTTTAACGGAGTAAGAGGAAACTGTCAGTTTTCGTCAGGAATTGCAGCCAAACCAACACGTAAGTATATAGGTATAGCAATGTTGCTCTACATAGGACAGACCAAATCGCTATCTAATTATCATCATTAGAATGTACTACCAGAAATAAGTTCCTGATTTGAATGATTACCAAACGAATGCATAGATGCTAAGCCACTTATCAATGGTTGAATGTTATTTCCAGATACTGAAATTGAAGCCAAAGCATAATTTCTTGTAATTCGCAAAGACAGCAAAAGAAAAGAGTTTTTGTAAACACACAACTACAAACATTTCGGAGAAAGGTTGGTAGTGAGTATCCACTGTTAGCAGAAAAAAGCATTAAAAATTCCGGTTCAGTTCGCCACAACTTACGAGTGTGAAAGTGGATTTTTGTCCATAATGAAAACGAAAACACAAACAAGATAAAGATTTAACCTGGAGTACGAGACGTTATGTATCAGCGGATATTGCTACGACTATTAAATTAGTTATCAAAACTGAGAAATACCAAACCATCTCATTATCCTGCATTTTCTGTTGCTTTAATTACAAATGTGCTCGAAAATGTGGTTTGTTTGGTTGAAATTAAATAAGAACTATTTTTGTATCTTAAGAAGTGCGATGGACTGCAGTTTAGGGATTTTTGTTTCTGTTGAACCCGATTTATGGGTAACCGCCTCCAAAAGTTTGGATAACACTGGACTGGCTGAAAGGAAGCAGTAAAGCTCGATGTAAATGACTTAACTCACAGCACACTGCGCTAGCTTTAAATATACCTTATTGGTAACTACCACCCTATTCGGTAGAGTAAAGAGGCCAGAGTGATGATATGGTGTAGTCTGCTCGCACACAAACACACTTGCTTAGTGACTCGTGTCGGACGTGTGCAGCACCAAGCAACTGATTACTCGCAGTAGCCGGTCCGTCAAGCCTCATTCGAGCGAGTTTCCAAAGTGTCAAGCTAGCTGACTAAGGTTTGTTGTAGTTTAACCTTATATTGCAAATAATGGTAAATTCGATTCACCATTAATTACTTAGAATATTCTTGTGAGGAATGCATGTTGGTGAAATGACGTCTTAAAACATTTCATCGATAAATATGATTCCAACAACAATGGTAAAGATTCGTCAAAGCATGCACTTGAAAAGCACTTGATAAAAATCTTGGAAGTAAGCAGTGTATATTAAGCTTTAAATCACATTTAGTGGGTACGAAAAATAGCCTGATGTCATGCCACCCTTAGCTTATGATAGACAAAATTAGTCTATCTATACCTGCGCTATCGCGTGGGTTATAGTTATATTCTGAATGGCTCGCTGCGGATGCAGTATGCGAGGTAGAATAGCAAAAATATCAATGGTTCAAATAGAAATCGCAAGCTCTTCCAAAAACAGCGTGCATTTTAAGCCATTAATAGACCGACTGCAAGCAGTTCGTGAATTTGTATTAACTGAGTAAATGGTTAGAGGAAATGTTCAAAGACCATTTTGTTTCTTCTGTCAAAATTTGTTACCACAGAGTGAGATGATGCGGGTAGAGCCACAAGTAAAAATGGGGAAAAATTGTCAATCTCTGTTATCTGGATCAATCTTGCTATTGGTTTTCGTTTAGTAAAACAACCTGGAGAATTCTAATGGCGAAACGGAAGGTATATGATGTAAGGTAGTATGATTTCGACTCACCCAATATCAGTTACGTCCCTAGTTTGTGCTTCAATATTTTTATATATACATAAAGTGCATTGAATAAAGGCGAAAACAGAACAAAAAGGAAGGCATGGTAAATTTCGTAGGTCGGTCCGTGTAATGCAATGTTTAAAGAAAACCTTTTGCCTATAGGTAAACTGTTCACTTATATACTCACCATGAGGCTCACACACAATTGAATCTAACTCCGCTTGCACTAAATTCGTGGAGGCCTGATCAGTAGAGCAGCTGTTAAAGGCTTTTGTCGACCCAGAAAAATTTGGTGCATCGTCGGATCGATTATTCTTATTGGATAGGGTGGCTCAAAAATGACTTAACCCAGAATAGCTTTCCGCGGCTGACGAATGCGGAGGGATAATTCCCGGCGGCATTCAAACCAGCTACATTGCGTGGCTATTCTCAGCTGTTGGCCCTTTACTTTTGTGCTGAAGCAGTAGCAATAGTGACGTGTTTTTCAGTATCCGATGGGTCTGGATGAGTTCATTCCGTAGAAGACAATACGCTCTACCCTAAGCTCTTACGGCTTTCAGTCGTAGTTGGTATGGCAGATGTGTGCAGCCCTCGACTCTTGTTGACCTCTACTACAGGGTTTAAGGCGCGAAATATGTATTGAAAATTTGTGGGGAGTTGCAATAGTCAAACTGCCCGAACTCACTCCGTAATAGAGCAACAGGTTGTTTTCCGGTTTTTACACTTGCATGGATTGCTTCGAACAGCCGTTGTCTTCTTGAGTTACAACCTCAAGCTTCCACCTCTATGAGACGGTCTTAAGCAAGTTGTCTAGCCGATTATACGCGATATTTGACTGCCGACGTACGTGAACCAGTTTGCGATTTTCCACGTTGAAACAAGGTACATTCGCCTTGGAGCATTCGGACGCACAGTCAAGTCCTCATTGCACCAGCACTAGATTTTCGTGGTTATCGATCACACTCCATACCTTGACAACCTTGGCGAAAGCAAAAAATTCGACACAATACGATACCAGCGATGAAAATAATAAAAAGCAATGACCCAACACTGTCACCTGTGGGACACCACAAGGCATCTAATTTGCATCAAGTCACACCAAGGTTAGCTTTAGGTACACGGATGGGTGGATTTTAAGCATGTTACATTATCAACAGCAGTTGTACTCAAATAACTTGAATAAAATGGCAACATTTTACAAATGTATACACATACCTAATTTCATTGCTTGGCGATATCAGCTTCCCTATTTACATTAATGTTTATGGATGACTCGGACAATTAGCTCTCTTTGGTTTTCTCGCCGAACAATTGGATCGTATGATCTGTCAATCTTGTTTATGCTGTTGTCAAACATGCTACTTGCTTATTTATTAGCAACACCGTTGTTTTGCTCAGTATACTTAATAGCTCGTAGTATATTTCTTCCTCATTTCATGGGATGCCACGGCTGGGCTGATATCCTGAGGTGACGGATTGAAGCCTCTAAATTAAAAATACTATACCCATGCGCTGCCACCGACGGATTGGCGTAAAAAGTGCCATAATTTAATTATTCGCATGACAGAACAGGCTTAGGCTTCATCGCCTATAATACATGCATAAAATTAGTCCTAAAACGAAAACAACATTTGTTAACAGGTGATGGATGATGTGTTACATCGCCGCACCGGCTCCCGGTCAGAAAGAATAGGAAATTGCGGGAATAACTTTCGATGGAATACCCAGTACAGAAGCAGGTCCCCTGGGGACTATTCCATGGCTAGCCGTATAATATATATTGGGACATTTGGATAAATCTGAATTTGTCCTTTATTCAGCTTCTCTAAGTATATGATAAATTAAGGTTGCGATTACGTTAAAACTCCCTTTTGAAGCCACTGTATGAATTAAGAACAAGTACTTGTCTTATGGGATTTCTCTGTACACACCTATCAGATCAGCAAATTAGAATGTGCCAGGCACCATCAAGGAATACATCATTCGTTCATTTGTATAATATTAATTTTTATTTCTTAATATTTAAAAGAAAAAGGGTGCATTTTTAACATTCACATATTGCTGAGTGGAATCATCGGTATTTGTGTCCAATCAAGCGGATCGCAATTTTCTGAAGCATTTGAGCATGATTGGTAAAAGGTAGTGTGAAAGGTCATGTATAAAAGCAAATAATAGCTAATTGAAAGCTGTATCTCAACATTTAGCTCCCGAATCGAATGAAAAGACGGTCCCAGTAAAAGTGGAAACAGCCCGACCAATGAAATGGTCAAAATACCTTTGTAAAACGGGCACATCCACGGTAGAGGGTGTAAAGTTGTATGTTCGGCGAAAGTTAACTACCAATATAAATGCGCGAACCAAAAGCTGCAGCCACCGTGGAAGAAACAAGATTCCAATTGATCCAAGGGCAAAGTTCCTATCCTAGTACTTTTGCAACCTATGCTAATGGACGCTGTTATTCAGGTGCATGATGAGTGTGCAAATATCGGAACGGCTGATATCGGTTCCAGCCCAAAACACCACTATCACAATGGTGCAATGTAACAATGGTATAATACGGATACAAAGCCAAGGCTTCAAAAGTCCCATAGGATGGTTTGAGCAAACAAGTTTATTTCAATGTAGTTACACCAAAGTGCATAACACATCTGTGGACTAACTATATTGTCCACATTAACACATAGGTATATCCATCTACCACGATTTTGTGGGGTTGGTGAGCACAATGTTTGTCTGCGTCTTGTGGTCGCTAAATGAACAGAAATCAGACCAAGTAATCTAAATGAAATAAAGCAACGTCTAGTCGTTTTTAAAAATGGGTAGCAAGGGCACTGAAATGAGAGAATTCGAAACAGCGTTCCATGGTTGGCAAACTCGAAGGGAGTAATACATCCGGCAACACTTAAGCTGACTGTATGGGTAGTGTTTCAATTTATGATCTCTCAATTCTGTGCTGCATTTAATATTCAGGAGGTAGCTGCAAGCGTGACCAAGTTTTTCACAATCTGGAATGCCAGGATGAGGTCATCCCGTAGACGGCGATATCTTCCGCTGTACATTCCCAGGGCTTACAGTCGTCTATGGTATTGCAAATGAAACAAACCCTTCAGATAGTTTGTTGTCCGTCGTTGGGCGGTCTCCAGTGCAACCGTTTGGCGTTTTAACCATGGTTGGCAAGCCTGGATCGCGTACTCAACATGGGACCTCACGTACTTATTGAGCATTTGGGGGAAGATGGAGGGATAGAACCTCCCGAAAGCCCTCCGTAACAGAAAAACATGTTGGTTTGCGGTTTTGGACGCCTTCAAGGACTACGCTTCACAGCCGAGGTCATCTTACTTCACCGACTTAAGGTCTTGCTCCTGTGAAACGGTTATCAACATGTCTCCAAGCTTACATGCGTACGTGAGCTTGTGAAGGACATGCACGGTTTTGCACTTGTTCGTGTTAAACGGACTTGGATTTAACTTTGACATTTCGAAAGCGCGGTCTAATTCTCATCGCAGCATATCGTGATTTCCTGACAGTCGACTGCCTTCCATATTTGATGTTATCTGCAAAACGCTGGAAAGTTGACTTTATGACATTCGCAAGGTCTTTAATGAAGAAAAAGAAATATGCGCTGTCCTAACACCGACCCTTTTGGAACAACGCAGTCCACATCAAATGGATCAGAAAAATTTTTGTACTCGAACCGGAAGGCGCCGTTGAAAGAGGAAAATTCCGATCCACCCAAGTACATCGTTCCGAATTCCGTCTATTTGTCGCTTTTGGAAAAGAATGCGGTGGGATATGCGGTCGAATGCTTTGGAAAAGTCTGGGTAGATGGTGTCAATTCCGGTCCCACTGCCTGATATCACGATCCAACTGCCACGAGCAAGCAGTAGGTGGGTATTACATGACCGCTGTTGAAGGAATGCGTGTTGCTTTCGTTCTATGGTATTAGATCTATCGCAGTAGCCCATTACAACGGCAGCTATGATCGATTCCATCAACTTTAAGAGCACCAGGAGGAGAGTCACTGGGCGATAGTTGGTGTGGTCTGAACGGCTAACAATTTTGAAAATCGGGGTATTGATGCCGTTGTTCAACATGCCAGTGACCTGCTATTCGTCCAGACATCCTCGGAACAATCCCGTTAATGGTTCAGTTATCCTCGTAGCTGCCACCTGTAGTGCTTTTGAAGGATATTATCAACTCTGGGGAATTATGTTTGCGCAACGACAGCACCTTCCTCAAAATGGTCACTGAACTAGACGTGAAGTGCGTAAATGTTGGCATCTGGCAGAATGGGACTGGTATGTTCCGAATGCTGGCAACACGTCGAAAGTATAGGGGTATATTGTAGCCATAGAACGTTGGCTGCATCCTCGGCGGTTTGAGCACATGCATCCGCTGATATTAGTGAGGGAACACCACGTTCCACATTCCGTAGGCTGTTTACATGCTGTGCAGAAGCTTTTTGTTAACACACAACATTTCTGCTAGACTCTGCTGGTGTACTGTTGTCCTCGCGCATGTGGTACAGTGATTACGCTGGACAACATAGTTACTCCAGTTGTCAGGACTAGGGTTCGCTCTATACACGTGCCACGCGGCGCCTCTTACTGTCATGTGTTTTGGGGTTCTACTCCAACTGAATTATTGTGCCCATGCAGAACGAAGGGGATTGTTGACCGATTCAGGTTTAATCAGATCACTGAACTTGCCAGTACAATCCAACAAAGCACTGTCAATGGAACGGTCGTCTGGAAATCCCAACTGGCATTTCCCACAACTTCTGCCAGTATGACTTAGTGCGTGGTTGTTTGAAACAACTTAGTATGTTCGTGAGGATAGTCCGCCTAAGACACGAAGTCGTAACTTAGGCTTAGATGATCGCTTGCGCCAGAGGGCTCTCCAGCCTTGGTTTCTCAACCATTTGCTCTTCCTTAGTGAACAGTAAATTAAGCACAAATGGTTTATTTCCGGCTCTCAATCAAGTGGGCAACTGACACGGCTAAATAGCAGAATGCTTGCAATCTACTCTTGCAGGTCGGTCTAAAACTCATTGTTGGGGATGCCATAACTTCCAAATCATGAATATTGAAATCGTCTGAGATGAGAACATGACTGTATCGTCCTAGTAGAACCCATCCCAAAGATTATACTAAGCGAGAGTATATCTCTGGGGTGGACATTGGGGACGATAAATAACAGCCAAAAGGCAATTGTCTTTGCGTCTCAGTCGAAGACTGCACCAGAATGAGTCTATGATCAGCGTTTGCGCTTCGACCGCCGGTTCGCTCTGCAGGTCGTTGCGGTAGCATAACTCTACACCGCATTTGCTAGGTCGATCGTTTCGGAGAAGCGACCTACCATTTTTGCGAGTTCGGCATCGGTAATTTCTGAGAGCAACCAGGTTTCCGTAAATGGCATGGGTTCCCAGGCATGTGACGTTTGACGTAGCCGCAGTTTGGCAAGCTTGTTCAGAGTACCTTATGAATTTAGTGTATATGTAGGAATGGTCTTTTGTTTTTAGCAATAAATCGCGGGATGTGTGTTTTGGATAAAATGTTGTGCCGACGGGTGAAATATGTCAACTAATAGCTCTTTGGGTGTTGGATGACGAACTCATCTGTGTCCGATTGATGGATCCTACCAGTACGTCAGTTCACTCTTCGTATGTAATGTATGTGGTGTGTTTGCCAGTTTCGTTGGCTAGTCGATTGAAGTTATCTTAAATCTTGTCAGTAAGTGCTCTGACTAAGTGGCTGCTCTCGTGTGTTAGATTAGCAGATGGTACTGTGATCCGGAGCTCGGAAAGAAGACTGCTGTGGCCCGCATACCATCCCTCCACTACTATTGCTGACATTTGTCTAGATTGAAAAACCACATTCACAATCCTCGGGCTACATCCCTTGTAGTTTGGCGATCGGCCCAGCCTCGAGATTGATTGCTTTATGACGTTTTCCAGGGAGAGGTTCTCGCGAATGTACCGCCATTGCTGCTGGCCTTGAGTGGCCACTTCGCGCTCACCATGACTTCCAGCCTCGGGAACACCATGTACAAGGATGGTCCTGGCTACGAATTTCTTCCGATTTTCATCCAAGTACTGATGCACCTGTCTACGTTTGCTCCACGGAATATCAGGGAATGGGCGGATGGAACACGACCAATTCCGAAGGCTGCCTGTCGGTAACAGGACAGCTTCTGCTTTATTGACTTAACTCAGCACAATTCGGAGAAGTCTTGGTACATCATAGTGTTGTGAGTTTGGGTGACGGGTAAAGCGTGTCAAAATTACGGGCTTATTTACAACACATGTAGTGTCACGTATGGAGTTCCACTGGTTCACTTCATCGAGTTGTTTCCTTTTAAAGAATTTGAGATCGATTCTGTAACGTTGGTGCAAAGTACTGCTGGTATGTTACACGCAAATCTGATTAAGGACAAGCGCCCAGCTGATGTCTATACAGTCAGTGTAAGCTCTTTGAGTACAGCCTCGTCTTCTTCAGTGGGGTTGGCCGAAGATCTAGTTTTCCCTTCGCCTTTGGCAGCAAGCAAGTTCCAAGCACCACTGGTGTCGAAACCCTGCTGGATTATCGGAACCGGTGTGAGAGTGGACGAGGCCCCGACTGTGCTTATTGCATTCGGACTGGAAGTGGTTGTTTCAGATATATTTGATCAACTAGGGTATTGCAGTTTAACGCCGCAGATGATGCATTTTTAGCGCGCTTCCTAACTTTCTTCCTCAGTTTTAATGCGGTGCTTGATGGGAATGAGTAAGATTTGTCCCCGCCACGCTTTCCACAAATGAATCGATTTTGCTTCCCATCATTTTCCACACATTGCCACTATTCTTTTGTACTTCCGATTTAGTTCATGTACAATCTTTACCAGTGCAATGACTATATACACTGAACAGAACCATAGTGAATCTGGTTTATTATTGTGCAGCTCCAACTGGTTCATTGTGATCTTGAAACATTTGCGATATAATTTGCATTAGTGACCGTAATAATGAGTTCAAACTGTACCTTTATATGGTATAAAGGAAAGCCACAAACTATTGTCGATCTGGATGCGGTAACAAGGGCTTTTGTTTGGTCCTCACCATCCACTGCTTCGGTCAATGGTTTTCCCACAGAGGCCCGAGTGCTTTTGGTTTCCTGCCGTTCGCGTGTTCTCGGAATACTCTGCAGGTTCAAGGTAGTCAGATTCTTTGCGTCTGGCCTAGGCGTGGCAAGTTTCAGCGGCCATATCGTTCATACGACATACAGATCAACTGAGCCATACAGACACAACGTGTGCGATAGCTGCTTTGCTGATCAGGCCACAGCCATGGTTTCTGATTAGTCAGATGAAAAGTGCAGTTGGCTTTCTTTTGAGACCAGAGATATTTCTGGGTGATTTGTGACTCGGAAAGTTTCTCGATTGTGTTTTTGCGGAAATGGCGCAAAAAGCGCAATGTGGAGCCAAAAGGCGATCCACACAAGCACGATCCGAAATATGGAGTGCACTATTTAGTGCAGATGAATCTGGCTCGAATGAATGGAAGCACACGTTGGTTTGACAAAATGCAACTGAGAACGGAGACAAAACAACAGTCCACAAATGAGCGCTTGGGACGCAGTTGCTTTCAAGATCATTTTGTACATCTGCTACGGTCCAACCACCCTACTTACTCAATAGGTTTGTGATACATGGCCGGCGCTGATGTAATTATTTTGCGCCTATGCTACCTTGTTAGACCTATCTATCTTGCCCAATACTGCATCGTACATTATCGATTCCATCATCCTTTAGTGCGATGGTCAACTAGACTGGATGTTAACGTGGTGTGACGGTTTGTTTACCTCCTTGACCCATTGAGCTATACTGGGTGGTGCCTGCGGGCACCTTGAGAGCTACTCCTACTAAGTTTGTCAATGATGAGAGGTCAGACAACCTCAGTCCCACTGCTTGCGGACAGGCTTTCGAGCCCAAGGTTTGGATGAGGACTCTAGTCGTCCTCCTGTCCAGGTTTGAGCGCCATGGCAGTATCTCAGCCCACATACAACCATGACATTTTCTTCAAACATAAACATTATCCTGCATTAGCTGTCGCTCACATTATCAAGGGTCGCCTTATCTGCTGCATACAGCATGGCGGATAAGCGGAAACATGCTACTGCTGGCACCTCCCTTCTTTCTTTTCCACCCTTTTCTCTTACTCCCATCCAGACCCCAATTAGTAACCTTCCTTCTATAATTACCAGCTTAATTGACAGCAACCGAAGTGCACTGGAGTAGAACCATCTGTATCCACCATCCCACAACACAACCGAACTCTAATCGGCAACAGTCCCTTATAAGGCCACGCTACCCCGTTTCCATGGCGACATACAATGTTCGCACTCTAAGACAAACAGGTCGACAGGCTGCACTCGCACACACCTTGGACACACTGGGTATTGATGTGTGTCGTGTGTCCGAAACTAGAATCAATGACCCTAACGGGGTTATTGAATTAACTGCACCCGACTTATCTTCTCGATATTGGTTGTACGCAGCCGGAGACGCCGATGCAGAACTTACGGGTCAAGCTGTTGTAGGTATCATTCTCAACTCCAAGGCTGAGTCATCGTTGGTTGATTGGATTCCGGTGAACAGCCGTTTATGTGCAGCCCGTTTGACGACATCAACTAAGGTCGATTCACAAAGTGGTACAAAAAGCAGTTTGTTTGTGATTTCCGGTTATGCTCCCAAGGACTGCAGTTCTAATGCTGCCAAGGACACATTCTATGACGAACTGAACGCGCTACTACGCAGTGCTGCTAGTTCAGATATTATAGTACTTGCAGGGGATATGAACGCACAAGTAGGGCGTCTGAGATCTTCAGAAGCTCAGCTGGGTGTTTCTTACGGGCTTAACTCTGAACGGACTGACAACGGTGAGCGTCTGCTGGAACTGTGTGCGGAGCACCATTTGTTTCGTGGTAGCACTATTTTAGACACAGTGGACGCCGGACTGTCACTTGGCG